>JAALGZ010000128.1:0-17720 GCA_015227615.1 Labyrinthula sp. Ha | reverse complement strand
TTTATTCTTAAAACGATATTTTCCGTCTCATATTATTTTAGACAGACGAATTGTGTACAAGTTAATCAAATATTATAAAAGCTGTTCGAACTCACTCTTCACTTGGTTAAAGTCTCCATTTAAATCTATTTTACTCAAGAGTTCTTCAAACAAAGACGGTTCATTTCTTCTTCCACTTCGTTGAACTAATGAAGCAATCTCATACAAGTTCTTTTCGTATTTCAATGCATACGTATATAAAAAGATATTAGAGCAGATGAAAAGATTTATATTTTCTCTTTCAAGCTCGTATTTTTCACACATTTGAATATTTTCGTCTAACTTAATTTTCAATCCTTCTATTTTTTTAAGAACTTGCGGCTCAAATGGTTCATTGATTTGTGGAAAATTAAGCCAATCAAAGGTAATTTCACCTCTTTGAACCTCTTCAAGAGATGGAAAGGAAAGTGCATGGTCAATAGGAATAACTTCCTTAACTCTTCCACCACCCTTTACAAGTAGATTTCCGCCATGTCGGTCTAAGTTCAACATCATCACATCAAGAACTCCTATCTTTTGCAAGTCGCTCTTACTAAACACACCTGAGCCATAATCTGCTCCGCTTTCTGAACCACTCACGAATTCTTGAACCGAACCGCTGAAACGTTTCTTACCGTTAGAAAAGTTTTCTAGAAAAAACGTTCTTGGAACTTTGTTGAATAAACTCTTGTCAATTTCATATGCTAAGACTTCATTTAAAACTTCTCTTCTTGAAGAGTATCGAACTTGTTCCTCATAGTTTTGAGTTGAATAAGGTTTGTAGATAGCAACAGGTTCATTGCCGTGATTAAGTAGCGTATACACTTTCGTTGTGTTCAAATCATCAACAGGTACTGGTGACTTAGCTGCATCGATACAAAAAGGAAGTTGAGGCCTTGATCGTGCAGTTTCTGGTATGGAAAGAGTGTATTTCGTTCGCTTCTTGTCCTTTGGATTGACTTTGAGTTCGAGTTTGAGCTGGTTTTTTACTTCGTCGAGATATAAATCCAGCACAATCATAATCAAGATAAGACAGCCAAGGAGAAGAAACGCTTGATAGATAACTTTGCTGTCAAATTGGTGCTTCTGGGGTAGATTCTTAGTATCTAGGAAATGAACCAAATCTTTTCTCGAACTCTTTAACACAACCAAAGTGAAGACAAGAGACGTCTTCATAAGACGAGATGGATATTCCTTCTCTTCTTCACGGATCTAAGACTTTAAAAGCTTTTCTTCCTTGTTTACTCCTGAATAGCGTGAGTTATTCACTTTCTACTTTTTGTGAACCCTTTTTTTCTCTTGCTTTTTATAACTTTATGAGATACGATTTCAGTTCTGAAATTCCTTACGTCGGCATGCATGTCGATGTACTACAAATCATTAAACATTATTGGAATTTAAATGCCACATACTAAAATAAACTATAAAATATCTAAATGGAATATACCAATAAAGCAATACATTAAATTTTATACATCTCCGAGCTACTAGGTAATTTGTGTATAAATACAGTTCAAAAGTTTCCGGGAATAGGATTTTATAATGGGAGAAGAATATCAAAGAAAATTTAGAAAGGACAATTGGCAAGAACAGGGAGATGTGTCCTTAAAAGGAAAAGCAGAGAATTGCCCAAAATTACTACCGGTAGATTACTGGTAAAGAAAAGCGACAAGATGGAATGAAAGATATTTCGATTAAGGGGATTGGTATAGATCAGTCTTGTATTACCAATATAAAGTTAAAACAGAATCAATTGCTTTGAAAAATATATGTTACCACAAGATATACTGATAGCTATATGCTAAGAGCATTTTATTGTGTTGGAAAGTTACCTGATAGCATTGTGTTAAGCCACTTCATCCAACTAACAAGAAGTGATGAAACCCCCGATGTCCCTTAAACCCTAAATTTAAAGAGCCAAAAGGCCAACTGATGGGTTATTTATGAGCTATAGACTAAAAAGAGCTCTTTTTATAAATCTTGTATGTTAACCTTAAACTATTAGAACTATCTTATGATATTCCTTTTTATCTTGTAAGTTTCAAGGTCGCATACTGTTCTACATGGGTTATAGCGGTGTCTGAAAGTTATTTTGCTAGAGACATATACCTAAGCACCATCATATATACTTTGCATCGTAACTTGGTTGTGCTTTTAACATCAAAAATTTAGAAGTTTGCAGTAGGAACTTGTTTTTATGAGGATATTTTACGTTAATATCTAAATAAATTAAGGATTGATTATCTCACCATATTACTTTTCTTCGCCTGTAACCTTGTATTTTCTTTAGCTACTTTCCAAATTAGCAAATATAGCAAAATTCTCATAGAACACAAACAGTTCCCACCGCTAGAATTCTTCGTGTCACTTAACGTGGGGAAGAACACGAAAAATTTTCCTTACCGGTATAATCATTTTGGTTTCGATTCCAGCCTCTGAGCAGCGAGTTAAATTAGTTAAGGAAGAGCGAGCTTATCTCTCTAACCACATAACTAAGTAGATTACTTACCGATTTTGAATTTGACAACAAGGAGAGAGTGCAATGATCCTATGACACTTACGCTTTAAGGAGTACTCTAAGTACTACGAAATCATTGTAATGGTTTTTCTGAAATGTGATTATCATAAATTATGCAGCAAAAATAATTTAACCTCATGTACACCAATATTTTAGTATAATTCTTAATGGTATGATACTACTACCAAACCAAATGCAAAACCATTAGTAACACCTATGCAATCAAAAAGATTATTGACGCTTAAGGGATATTTTGAAATTTCCAGCTACGTTTCATATCCAAGAAAAATGTTTGCTAAGACATCACACTGTTCAGGGAAGATTTGTTTATAGAATCGTTACCTGATTCTACTTATTTAATTCTTAGCAGTTCTATGTTAAATAACTGTGCTTATATAAACCTTCTGGTGTTCTGTAATTGTCAAGTAGTGTGACAAAAGTCTACATCTTTTAAAAAATGAATTATTAAGTGTGATTTTAATATATGACGCAAAACTTTTACTCCTAGTTTAACTATAAATTTATATTTTGATGAACTATATTTGTGGGAGAATCTTAGTACTTAGATTCTACCATCAAGAGTTGAACTCCCAGGGTGGAATGGCTTCTGACAAAAATAAACTTTGGTAAGTATGTTAACAAAACTTCTGTGCTAAATATCTTGTTTTTACTTTAAGTTTATATATAGATAATATATATTTGTCTTATATTTTAATTTTTGCTTTCTTGAGATGTTAGTATCTCTCCCTTGGCTATGTACGTATTAAAACCGAAGTTCTGACACTTGTTTTCACGTATAGATTTCCAATACTTTTGCCAACATATTCTGAAACCTTATATCATTGAATAAAAACTTAAAAATAATTAAAAGAACTCATAATTAGATTTTTTTTGCTATTATTTGCCATCTAAAGATAATTATTTGCTTAGTGTCGGAGGTGTAACCTCTAGTTGATGACTCAAGACATGGTTAATGGCATAGCGAAGTATAGACCCCAAAATAAGCCCTAGTCTAAGTAGGTAATTCATAATTGACAATATTAAATTGTATGTCTTATAATTAAGTACAGAAGCACTATTATACTTTATAGCTTAGTTTTTCTAGGGTAATATACCATTCTTGTCGAGTAGACTTACAATTTGAGCATAGCAATGGTACATTACTGTAACAATAGTAATACTTGGAGTTTTGAGAAAAAGTAGAAATGAGCGACAATAACGAAATCAGTTCAATTGCTTCAAAAGTACCAAGAAAGTACAAATTTTTGGTTCCTCTTGTAATTTTTCTAAATCATATCGCATTTATATACGGTCAAGTTCAAATAATGTGGTATCTTGCTTTTTATCTCCACATCGATGCCAAAATAAAAGCAACAGGATGGGAAAGCTCAATTTTATTCGAAGCTCTTGGGCTTCATAACCCATATTATTTAAACTCAACAACATACCAAAAACTCAATGAATTTACATATGGAAATGCTATTTCTCAACTATGGATTGCAGATGGACTAAAGAATATTTTCTTGCCGAGATTTGGAGCAATTATTCTCGTACTTTTTTCTGGAATTTGGCCTCATTTGAAATTAATCCTATTGAATTATTCTTTTTTTACCAGCTTAAAGATAAAAATAAGAAACAAAATATTGTATTACTTAAGTACATTGGGAAAATACTCTATTGCAGATGTTTTTGTAGTCTGCATTCTAATCGCTGTTTGTAATTTACAACTTGCTGTTAAACCAGAAAATATTCTCAAAAATTTTGATAAAAGAATTCCAGGAATTGTAAAAGCGGTAGAAAAAGCTATTAATGAAAAAGAAGCGGGTATTTTTATTTTGTCGTTTTTATTTTTTTTAGCTGATGACGTATGCAATGAAATTTTACAACTGGACTGTAAGATTTTAGATGAGGACTTTTTCATTGGAGATACAAAAAGTCCAGTTAGTTGTTCAGTATGCATTGAAACAGTTGAACATTATTATGAACATCCAAAACAACTTTCAGGATTCTTAGAAAATTTAATCACTGGTATTAAAGTAACTGGAAAAGGTGACACAAATTTACGTATAGCTGGTGTTGCAGGTATTCATGTGTTTTGTTTTGCTGTTGTTTTATCTCTTTTACTTAGTCTTTTTATTGACATCTTAAATGAAAAAGTGAGTAAAAGTAATGAAGAAATACAGGATCTCAATGAACCTCTTTTGGGAGAAGAAAATTTAAATGAAGGGGAAAAAATAGAAGAAAATACTAAAATTTCAGAAAATTTTCTCAAGGATTCAGCTACAACCAGTTTATTTTTTTCAAGGTTGGAAAAAGGGAAAATCTCTCTTTCAAAATACGTTTTTCTTGTTTTTTTAAGTTGTTTTTTGTTTGGATTGGGAATGTTTTCTGTTTGGATTCCAACTATGGAAAGAAATGTACCTGGATCTATTCCTTCAGTTATAAATGAAACTTTATTTTATGATTTCAAAGAAAAAGTATCGTTAGCAACATTGACAGAATTGATTGGAGGTTTTTTTTTTGTATTTTTTAGTTTTTAGTAAAAGGCGGTTGGGATTATTTTTTGCGTCTTTTTTTTCTTGTATTTTGTGTTGTTGGACCTCTTTTTAGGTTAATTTCAATTATAGTTCTAGTAAATTTTCTTGTTGCTTGATTTTTTTAGCTATGTGTTCCAATGACAGAAAAATGGCATAAACATGTTTGCGCTCTTGTTCATCATTTAGGTGCTTTCTGTGCTCTTGTATTTTTTTGTTAAATGTTATTTTTAGGATGTTTTTTTCCTAGCAATGATTTTGGTTCAAGTTGAAATTGGTCAACTTTCAAACACAATAATTGATCAAGATTCTAAATTTTGTAAAACACTTTTATATGCAGGTTATTCTGAATCATGCTTGACGATCAACTTTAATATTACCTTGGCATTTTTTACTGTTCTATTTCAATACGGGGCAATGTTGCTGCTAAGTAATTACATACATGGATTACTGAAAAACAGAGTACTCCATATATAACTGAAACTAGTTTGTGGATTATAGTAAATTATTTATAAATAACCTTATCGTTTGCCTTCTAATAAATGTTTTTTTGTCAGATATTTTTCGTATTAATATTCCTATAATATCTGCACTGACTAAATAGGACATGTTCTCTTTGGCCATAGTTAGTTTTATTGGTTGAGTCCACCAATCAAATTGCTCTAAATATTAAACAGAAAATGAACGAAAACTTGCGTTTGGTACACTACTTAAGTGATACCCTTTTGTCTTATGGTTTTATGCCCTCGGTTCATCTTTCTCATGCATCGCAATCAACGAACTTTGTTTTAAAGTATAGTTTTGATATATACAGTCTACAAGTTAAGGTAACAAAGCATAAAGCAAGAAACAAATACAACTTTCTCCTTCACAATACGTCTTCCACGAACTTTCGAGAAAAAAACTTGGTTGAATTTTTCACTGTGGATAAAGAAATATCAAAAGATAATTTTACTTCACTTATAAAAAAGAAAATTCAACTTTTGTATAAATTTACTCCGACTTTAGATTTACTTCCTCAACCTGTGCTAGTGGAGATTTGCACATTTTTAAAGTTAAAAGACTTTGTTTCTGTTCTTGCAGTTAATTATAACTTTTTAAAGCTGCAGAATAATAATTATATTTGGAGAATGCATTGTTTAGAGCAGTCAAAGAAATTTAGTGTATTTCTATTTTCAGATGAGAAGAAAAAAAAACTTGAACAAGAAATTGAAGCAAAAGAAAATGAGAAATTAGATAAATACAGAACTATTTATCAAAAGCATATGCGAATAATTAAAGATGGAGAGAATAAATTGAAGTTACATTCTCATAGGCGTGGAGTGCGACTTACTTCTGGAGTTGCGGTAAGAAGAAGAATAGGATTTCGGAGATCAGGTCTTATTTGAAGAAGACAGTTGACCTGATAGAAATATGTTTCATAATATTTGATACTATTATCTTTATATTGAACGTTTTATAGTTATTTTTGTTTTCTTTTGTTTATAGTTGATCTAATAGGAAAGTTTCTTTTGCGTAAAGAGTTAATCTCACTAGTTAGGTTGGTCAGACAGATCATTAGATTTCTTAGCTTCGTATGCATTTTAAGGCATTGTCCATTGGTTAACTTGATTTTAGGATTTTTCTTTATATTAATCTAAAAGAAGTAAAGAAAGCTCTTGTCCCTCATTTGATTGAAGTCTTGTACCCGGTTTATCAGATGATCCTAACAGATTCCTTAGCTAAGCAAATAGGCAATCATATATTACATAGATAGACATCATGAACTGATTTTACCATTCTAATTGCATGGCATAAACTATCAAAAAGTAAGAGGTAATGGAAAGCCCTTGTATAATCTGGTTAAGATGGTATTTTCCGATATGTATATAATATTCAAAATAATTATTATCGAATTGAGAGGCATTATTAATCTGTTCTCCTTATTACTTGTACTCATTTAAAGTAGTTGTCCTAGTACATTAGGGTTCTAATCAAAAAAATGTTTCATAGAGGAACCCTCAATGAATACCTTTAGTCTATAAAAAACACCATATCGTATAATAACTGCTACAGCGGTAATATTGATTCTCTGGACTTTTCTTAGTATTTTGTTTTCTTGTTCTCTGCATGTAAAGCCTAAGCATAGTGCAGATGCATTGAGTGAATCTAGCAGCCAAAGGAAAATATTGGATCACGATTTTGAATGAATATGTTGAACTCTCGGTCGTTGCTCTCACTTTAGTTTCTACGCTATTGTAAGTCTCTATATAGCAACTGCTTTTAGTCGCCAAGCTCAAGTTTTGCATGTTATGCCTCTATCTAGGAAGAATAATTTAGGGAGAAATAATGTTAAACTTTCTAGTTAATCAAATGACTTTGTGTCCTAAGATTCAGGTATATACATACTTTTTACTAGCTTTTGTTGAAAATAGCTAAAACCTTTATTTTAATATAACATAAGAAGATATGTATTCAGATATGTAATGAGGCTGAAACATGGAAACTTAATGATAGGAGTCTGTACAACTCAGACGACCTATATATGTTAAGTAAACATATTACAAATGTTACCACCATACTTCTGAAAAATAGTTTAATTGTGCTGCCTTGAGTACAATATAAAGTTAATTATAAACAATGCCAACTATCTAAGAATGTTTTTTTATTCCTAATATGTTCCCCAGTCCTTTAATAGTCTGATTCAAATTTGGCTACCCCTACATGGCTTTGCATGTATCAAATCAGGCTTCAATGATACAAAGAAGTATACTCATCAATACATTTTGCACCGCATTAATGTTTTAATGTCTACAAATTCTCTAAACTCCCCTTCATATGTTAGTATGCGTAGAACTCTGTTTGAGAATAGTTTGTTAAGCTTATTTGTATATTACGGTAATCATACTTGAGCAAAACATCTTAGGAAACTATCCTGTTACTATAATAAGAATGGAAATTAACGCACACACAATACATTTAATTTCAATTTTTAAGCAACTAAAGAATCAAGAATCAAGCTATATGGAGAGGTAACTACATCTGGTGATAAGCTAAGCATTCCATACCTTGCAAAAGGCTTTGAGCGGCTACATTTGTAAATGTGCAATCCTTAGGAATTTTTTTCGAAGCAAGCATTAGATAGTGCTTTCACATTGTAGTTGATGCTGACAAATTGGATTATCCGCTCCCCACAAGATATTTTTAATAAAGATGGAACATTGTGAATTAAGGTTTTTTTATCATAGAAAGATGCATTCCGAGAAGTATGGTCAGAAATTATTTTTCAGGCCTTTATGTTTTGTTAGCTCATTCGCATCATATAAGCTGGGAACTTTGGTGGTCGTATCTAAAACTTGTGATAGGCTGCATTCATAATTTTCAGGACTTTCTTTTCATTTGTCACATCTTTGACATACCCATACATCCGTGAAAATTGTGAATTTCAGGTTCAGATCCCATTTACTTTGATTTTCCAGTAGAATATTAGTAACAAACTAGAAATGTCTACAATTTTTCTGTTGCTTAAAGGGAATATTTCAATTTTAAAGCACCTTTTGTATTATCCTTGTTGACTTCAAAGATAGGTTTATGAATACAACATTCTTGACAGATATTTTCCCGGAATATATAAGATATTGCTCTTGGTCTAACTAGAGCCCATTTAGTATGCGAGTGGAATTTCATAAGAAACCAAATGCTAAAGATGGTTAGAGAGACGTTTCTAGCTTGGACATTACATCATATTCCAGGTGAACTTTTTACTTTGAAAATCAGCTGGCACTTAGAACTCAAGAGCTACCAAGTTCGGAGTTTTATCTGTTATTTGAGCTAGAATACTTCCATTCAAGCTACCATTTATGATAGAACATATGTAACTACCCAGACCAATGTAATCTTAGAGTTCTCAAGAAAATAGGAGGCATTATTAAAAGAAAAAACAGGTCAGAAGCAAATATGACACACATTGTGGTAACAAATGATATTCAAGGTAAATTATTCCACTGCTAACCCAAGAATTATACCCCCATTACAAGGTAAAGTTAATTAAGCTATATTAGTAAATGGGGTAGTACTTCTGTGCACTGTATAAGAAACTTGAACAATTATAGAATGGATTCCAGAGAGTCGTTAATTAATGTTTTCGGCTGTGCAGCGAGTCGATGCTTAGTTCTTCAAGTCTTTTTCTTTTTCAAAAATATTTTCGCGATTCACCTTATCTTGAATATCTTTTCAAAGTCCTTAATATATTTCTCAGGTATTACGTAAAGCTAAAGTAAATTGATTTGCACTTTAAGGTTAAATGCCATTCCATGAAGATGTTCTATAGATTTAATAATTTAAAATGCTGAAATGAGCATGTCTTGTTCATGCTCACATGTGCTTCTGTACTACCTCCCAAGGAAAATAATATATCAAATGTTATAACTATGCTAATATTGTATTAAATGCCCTAGTGCTAATTGAAAAAGAATTAGTAATTATGAGGTAAGACACGGTTTAGCCAAGATATAGCTAACACAAAGGTGAGTCTTACTATGATTACTAAAAATAACATAAATATTATCCGAATAGACGAAGGTCATAATAATACATATATTTTGTAACGCAATTATTATAATTTTGTAATATACAGTATCATTCATTCACCATTGGGTTGCCAGTATCTTAATTGATTTAGCATACTTGCACAATTTCTACAACTTTTCTTACCCAGGTTTTGTATCAAAGTGTAATCGAGATTTCACTGTATTAACTCCTGGGCACCTCTTAGTGGCTTCTATTTTCAGTAAAATCGGTGCCATGGAACTTATAATGCTGTGTGAAAGTAATCATGCACCTCATAAGTTCTAAAAATCTGATGAAAGCTAGGAGCCATTGCTGTTCTCGAACCAGTCCTTAAACTCTTTTAGTGCGGAAAACCTGATTCTGCAGGTGCCATCATATTTCTGGTGATTAATAAAACAACACTTCCTTTCAATGAGCATAATATAGGGCTTCACCAAAAATTAACAAATGAAGGCTGGATATGTCCTTGTTGTTCAAAGATGTCAAGATATCATTAAACTCTATACGAGAGCCAGGATATGATTGGTTTTGACTACAGGGTTCTAGCTTAGCATAGAAGTATTCAGACTGAACTTTAAAAAGGGAATTGTTACTATTAACTAACCTATAATATACTTCATTTTAAGGTGTATTCTGAAGGGTTTGAAAGTCCGCGAGAAGGATTGAAAACGCACTCACAACACAATAAGTTGACAGCAGATGATTATGACGCACAGAATCAATTGTTTACATGTTTTGAGTTTTTGGAATTGTCATAGGAATAAGAGATGACCCGTGTTTTTTTTTGGAAATTAGTAGGGCTGCTTGAAAGGATAGCATATCTTCAGTAACGCAGGTGCATGGAAGTGGAATTAGACTCCATGCAAGATACAAAAAGGAGGTAGCATTGACTCAACAACTTACCAAACATGAGTTTTCTTTAGCAAATTAAAGATATTCAGAGCTTTAAGACGTAAATTTAGCATTTAAGGATATAATAACCCTATCTTTAGCCTTAGAGATGATGGCATATAAGGATTGCCACTATCATATGCCAAGAAGTGTTTGTTGTGTTAGTCCAGAGGCAATAGACACACAACTATCTCAACTCTCACTAAATTGTAACTGGTTATTTTAATCTTAAATTTTATTTTTCTGCCACGTATATGCACATGGCAACATCCAAAGCCTCAATAATGCCAATACAATCCTGCGTGTTTTCTTAGAGAGTTTGCAATAGCTCCAGCATGTCAACTGCATATATATATTAAGACCCTATAACTTATATACTTACTAAGCTGCAGTATAAGGATTTAACTCTTGTATCATACTCATATATTATTCTTATGAAAATCATTATTGGATACTATTCGGATCATGCACTCCTATTTATATAATTAAAAGGGGAGACAGAAAATACTATTCCAGGATTTTCGATTATTTTAGCAGTGCTGAGCGAGTATTTATTAGATAGGATAAGTTTTAACAATCAATCAATCCATTAGTTGAGTCTTCAATGCTTGAATTATTAAGAAGATTGTTCCTTTTGAATCGAAACTTTCCGCTCGATCTCGTTGAATAATTTCTATTAAGCTCAGTATGGCATTACCACAGCAAAAGAAATAAAATTAACCAAAAAAGATGGGTTCGGGTTTTTTTGCACATGTGTAAATTTACACACGGCATATGATTGGTTGAATTTATTTGAGTATGTCCAAATAAGACATAGGGTAAAAATAAATATTAATGACATTTGTGATTTCATGATTTCGAATTTGGGCCATATAACCAAAAATCATACTTTACGAAATTTTGAAGGTAGCGGGGTCGAAAAGTGGGCCATTTGACCCAAAATTAGAAAAAACAAAAAAGGAGAAAAATGCAAAAAATTGAGAACCTACTTGAAAATGAAAAGGATCTAGAAAACGCTCCCAAAACAAGAGAGCTAGAGATATAAGTACATTTTAAGATGTTAAAGAAAACTAGAAGTGTTTGCACCTTTCAACGGTTGCTTCAAGTGGTTCAAAAGGACATCATTATTTTTTTACTTTAGAAATTAAAATTTTAAACTTAAGTATTTTAAAAATTGAAGAAAATATTGTAGTGCTATTTTAGCAATTTTTGCTTTGTTTCCATTTTCTCGTAAATATAAATTGAAGGATTAACTTCTTTAGAAGTTTAAGACAAATAATTTTGAAAACTGAAATTCAGAAGATTTGGATTTTTGTTAAAATTAAAATTTAAAACTTAAGTAGGTTGATACTTTAATCTAGGTGCAGTTTTTCTAAAACTTTCATCCCTTTTCTTTTTCATTTTTTTTGTTAAACTTTCATCCTTTTTCGTTTTGTTTTTCCTATGTATTTTGTTCAGCTTTAATTAAGTTTCGTTTTCTTTTTCCTATGTATTTTGTTAAGCTGTAATTAAATTTCGTTTTCTTTTTCCTATGTATTTTGCTAAGCTTTAATTCTTTTTCGTTTTCTTTTGCCTGTGTATTTTGAGCAACTGTCATCCTTTTTCACTTTCTTTTTCCTGTGTATTTTGATCAGCTTTAATTCTTTTTCGTTTTCGCGTTCTTTTAATTCTAACTTCACTTTGTTTTTCGTTGCTTTTTATTCATGCCTAAAAAATAAAAACAAATACAAACACTTATTCCCAATGAGTGAGAGGCATTGCAATATAGGCACATGCCTCTTACGCCCTTTATAAACCTCTCCTGGAGGTTGTCATGTTCTGATCGTGTTTTCATTTCAATTTTTGTATTGTTGGTTAATAGTAGTAGTAGTAGTTTAAGGATTAAATGAGCCTAGTGGCCTAACCTTCTACAAGCCTGGTACTTACTACACCCTTAACCTATCGAGATTTTATTATACAGTTTATTATACTTCTTGTTGCTATCAATACCCTGTCCTTTTCTCTGGTTCTTATTGGTCAGTTTCCCAGGATACCTGATTTCATTCGCTCAAGGCTGCATTACTCTGGATTATTCATACTCGATTTCCCAAAATGTTGATTTCCCAAAATCTCAATCCAAAATCAAAAGAAATTGAAAAAAGATTGTGTTAAGGAAGAATAGCTTTTATTCCTCTCCTAGTTGTTATATTTTATGTTAAAATAGTTGGTTACTTGAGGGTTTCAGTTTTTGACTTTGTTTCCCTTGAGTTTGGTTTATTATTAGCCGTTGGAACACTTGGAATAGTTGGAATATATATAGCCGTTATGTTTTTTTAAGAGTTAACAAAAAGGAAAAAGTGAAACTGCTGTCAATACTTAATCTATTCGAGTTATTTGGTTTGCGCACGTCTAGCAGAAAATGTAAAAGGACGAAAAACCCTCAATATTGCAATATTAGTTTTTGCCAAGTATTTGAAACAGATATTTCTGAGATGTAGTTGTTCCTGTTTACGTTAATAAGAATTTGACCTGGAAAGAAGGTTTAGTGAAGGGACTAGTTGAGAAACAAGAAGCAGCTAAGATTTATTGCAGTAGATATATTTTGTTAGCTTGAAGCATGAGTGAAGACGGATCAACCCCAAAGAATAGGGGATTCGACACGAAGCAAGTTGCGAGCATGTTGAGCACAGCTAAAGATGATCAAATGGACTCACTCGGACTCATAATTCCTAATTTAATGAGAGAAGGAGATATTCACGTTTTGGAGAAGTTAGAGACTGAGAAGATCAAGCGTTTCGTTTATGAATACGAGAGGATGAATGATATAGAGCAAAAAGAAGTATGCTTAAAGAGGAAGTTAGGGGAGGAAGTATTTGGAATTTTTGATGATCTTGGAAAGACGTCGACAAACGAGGATATCATATCTTTACTGAAGGAGTTGTTAAAAGATAAACGAATGCCAGACCTCCAATTACCAGAAGAATTGATAAGGAAAAATATAAAGTTTAATTCGCAGTTGAAAGAGGAATACGCTGTCACCATCTTATTCAAACAACTGGATAAGTTGTTAGCAGAAATGCCGACGGAAGCAGAAAAGAAACCCAAAGCCATAGATTGCGCGATACTGGACTTGTTACCTCCATATTTTTGTGTTTTTAAAGAAGATTTATCGCTGAGACCTTCCCTGAAGGCGAGGGATAGATTGGCATTGAAGAACTATGTTTTAGAATGCCACCCTAGCAGGCGAGTTAGGGACAGATTGAAAAAAGAATATGGGATGGAGACACGGACGGAAAAGAAGGAAAGCAAGAAGAAGGTGAATGTAGTTGGTGAAGCAGAGAGAGAGAATAGGGGTGACAAGATGTTATTGGAGGAACTACCGGGCCACCGATGGCTATGTCCATACTGCTATAAATACAGACATATTGAGCCCAAATGTTTTAGGAAGCAGAGAAATCAAGCTCCAACCCAGCAGCCGTCACTTGAGGAAATGCAGAAGAGGTATGAGATATATAAAGAGAGAAGGAAGGAGAAGAAGGCTATAAAGAAAATGGAGAAAGTGGGGGCGGGCAAGAGGTTGAAGAGGCAAAGGAGAAGAAGGGTGAAGAAGTGGAATTATTCAGGACACCGTTCAAGATGGTAAGAGGGGATGATAGAAAATGCGATTTTAACCTGGTACAAGGTGATGCTGAGGTGGAGGTTAGATTAAGTGAACCAAAGAAGAGATTTGTGGCGCTCCTTGGTAGCGGAGCCTTTAGAAGTGCTATAAACGTGAAGCCGAAGGAATACTGTAGCAAGGTGGTGGAGTTCAGGCAACCCTTGAGAGTCACCGTAGCAGGGGGAGAAAAATATTTAGTGAAAGAATACGGTTACATTGATAACATCGAAGTGGAATTAGATGGGAAATATTTTAACTTTCAAAATGTACCGGTAATGATCTTATATGTAGCCTTGTGGGACAACTTAATGATTGGTAACGACGTATTACGGGCGCATGGCATGGATCCAATATCCGCTCTGAAGCAAAAGACGAGTCTCAACAAGCGAGTAAGTATGATGAAGAAAGAGGATGCAAATCTACAGTTCTTAGCTGATTGGCTCGTTAAGCTAATGGGGAAGGAGAAGTGTTTCTGGATGAAGAGTTAAATAAGGTGGAACTGGAGATTGAGGAAGAGAATACGAACGTCTTTGGGATAAAGATACCAGATCAACTATGTGGCAAGGAACCGATAGAGTTTGTTGAGGAATGGGATGACGATATAGATTTTGAGAACCTATATGAAGGGGCTAACTTGGATAAAGAGAATAAAGATGATGGGGAAAGAATGAAGTCTATAATAGAGGAGAAGCTGTTGAATATCGATGTTAAGTTGTTCGGGGCTTCGCAGAAGAAGATGCGGGAATACGTTGAGATGTTGAAACGCCATGCGACCTGCTTTGGGGATGGATACTCTCCAATTAAGTTGTCGGATTTGACACCCATTAACTGCACGCTGGAAGATGGGAAGTTAGTAGGGGTGCTCAATCAGCATCCAGTAGGTCCGGAACAGGAGCAGTTTCTCCACACCAGGGTGAAGCAAATGTTGAAAGCTTCGATAATACGGGCAAATACTGACCCGGCGACGGCGATGAGCGTGATGGTGGTACCAAAAAGGACCCAAACATTTCCGCCTTGTGGTAGATTTTAGGCCACTGAACAGTATTACGAAACATGTGAGTAACACGTTGCCAAAGTTGGATTTACAGTTTAATCGCGCACGGGGAAAACTTTTTATGCTGCATTTGATTTATTAAGCGGTTTTGATTGTTTGAAGTGTACCGAGAAAGCTGGAAGATACTTTACGTTCACCACTCCTTGGGGTGTAGCCTATTCCTTTAATGGAGCACCCCAAGGGTGGTGTAACACACCTTCATGGTTTAGCATGAGGCATATTGAAGAAGTGCTGCTACCTGTAGAATTATGGCCAGACCACGCGATGCAATGGATTGACGATACCACTATAATGGCTGAAACCATCGACGAATTATTAGAATATGTGGATCGATATTTGACGCAAATATCAAAGAAGAACTTAAGGATTAATATCGAGAAATGTAACTTCATAGGTGGGGAAGTAATATTTTGTGGAAGAAAGTTAAGCAAAGAGGGATATAAATTTGATTCAACATACGCAACGAGGTTACTTGAACGACAGAAACCCAAATATCTTTATGAGTTAGCGCAATTTGTATATACTGCTAACTTCTTATGTTCAATTATTCCCCAGTTCTCAAGGATAAGGAAGGCTGTTATAGGAAAGTTTAAGATAACAGGTCGATTGAAGAACCTGGAAAGAAAAAAAATCCTTTTAGACTGGTCTCCGGAATTAACTTCTGCCTTTGAAGAACTGATTAAAGTATTGAAGCAGTCACTAAAGAATACACTTGGTTACTATAATTTTAAAGAGGATTTATATATTTTCGCTGATGCTAGTGATCTTCACTGTGATTATACATAGCACAAACTTCCGAAGTAGTAGATATGGAGGAACCATTAGCGAGCAGTTTTCGAGTTATAGCTATGTCAAGTGGATCATTCACTGGTTCACAAATAAGTTGGCACATTTCCTCAAAGGAGTTGTACCCCGCCGTGATGGCGCTGAAGAAATACCCCTATTACTTGCTCTTTAATGGGCACCGAAAAATATTATTTACCGATCACAGAAACCAAGTGGGTATTTTAGCTCCCAAAGATGTCAAAATTAAAGCATATGCCACGCGCATCGGTAGATGGGCGGCGGATTTTATGCACATTAATTTGCAAGTATACCATCTAGAGGGCTACAAGAACGTACCAGCTGATATATTGTCATGCTGGTTAAATCCCAACTATAATGAATCAGAGGAGAAGGAGCAGTTAAAATGTCTAAAAGCAGTGATACATGATAAAGAGGAAGCTGAATACTGGGAAAGAGTTGATGAATATCATGTTTTACACCGTCATCCTGCTCAAAATAGACCAGTAGCAGGAAATTGGCCTATAATGGACGAGTTATTTGTGCTGGAGATGCAAAGAAGGGATAAAAAGGACTTGCGGGAAGTATTAAAACAGAATGGAAAAGTTGTTCTCACGAAAAGTTTATTTGCAACTGCTATTGTACATATATATATATATATATATTCGCTTTACAATTATGGGGTAAGGAAATTGGAATGTGCATTTATTCGAAAGAATTATGTAGTACTTCCTGAATTATTTAAGCCGGTGTAAAGAATAATGATCTTATGCAATTACAATGCATGTATTATCAAAGAAGGTTCTTAACAGTAAAAAGACTAACCAATTTGACTAAGTTAGGTTCAAGAGCTCAAAAAAATTTATATGCTGATTTTCTTTATATAAATCCCACTGGTTGGGTATTGACTATCATAGATAGTTCGACAAGAATCTCTTCATTGAGTTATGTTAAGGTTCTTACAGCTGTTTCTGTAATTCAAGGTTTATGGAAGTTCAATGCTAGTTTTAGTCTAGCAAAGTAGTTTATGTTGGTGACTGATCAAGGCAGTCACTTTGTTAACAAAATGGTTAACGCATTTCTGAAGAGCTGCAACGGAACCCATTATCTTACTGCGGCATATTGTAGTCAAGCAGCGGGGACTGTGGAGGTTCAAAATCGTGAAGTGTTAAAGCACCTTAGATGTTTGGTATCTGATCTTGGATTAACAAGAGAGCAATGGCCTGACATCTTAGATATGGTGCAATGTTATATGAATTCATCTCCGTTACGATGCAGAGGTTTTGAGGAACAAACGCCGTTTGAACTTTTATTTGGAGAAAAATTGGGCAAAAGTGTTATAGGATCTTCACTTAAAGGATTAGGGGAGGCTGAAGTTGAACTACTGAAGGCACAAGCGAGTGGATTACAAAAGAAGATTCATGAGTTGCAAGAAAAGGCGTTCAGAAAAGACTTACTCTATAGACACAATGCTCATAAAAGATACAACAAACGTTTGCTTCCTATTAACTTTCACGAAGGAGAATATATTTGGTTGTCCGAAAAACCTGTAGATTCAGGTAGTAAGGACAAATGCAGACCTAGATGGTCTGGCCCGTACCAAATAGTAAAAACAATATCCGATCATATTTATGAAGTAGAAGATTTATTTGGGAATAGGAAGACGCGCCATGCTTCACTAATGGTGCCTTTTGCCCCATCTACTTTCTTGCCCAATGCTAATACGCAAGCAGTTTT
>JAALGZ010000127.1:0-17788 GCA_015227615.1 Labyrinthula sp. Ha | reverse complement strand
GATTTTCTTGGTTTCATATCATGTAGAAAGAGTCTTAAAACAAACATATATGCAAAAACACTAAATTACAATAATGTTAAGCATATATGAAATACATGATTTAAAGGTCTTTCCCACTAGAACTGACTTATCAATCATAAAAGGTACTGCGAATATCATTATTCAAAGAGTTTAAAGAAGTTACATGTAAAATTTCTAAAAAGATGCGAGATAATGGCCCAGGTAGTTTTCTCCGGTTAAACCTTGATTTACAACCTGTAAAATGCGTCAATAGAAAAATGTTTCCCTAACTAGTTATTCGCTATCATATAGCATTGTAATATATTTAATTTGTGGCACGTAAGTTATAAAATAGAGGAAACATGTTGTACATACATATATATTCAAACTGTGGTAGTTGGGGCAATTTTCAGCGAGTATTTTGTCTTTATGATACCAAGATAATGTCTACAATAATCTAAATAAACTCATATACACTTGTTAAACTTTTTATTCTTGCTCTTTATAAATTCATTTATTGCTAGATTTATCACATTTATTCTCTAAAAATATATGTTAGTTTTAGGTCATAATTTCTTTTTTTATGTATCTCATTCCTTTGCTACATACTTCATTTTGGTAGCTTTCAACAGTATCTCACAAACATATATATATATATATAAATACTTTATTTCCAATATTTAAGGTATGTATATTTCATCACATTTGCTTTTTCTTCTACTCACCCTGTACTATAGGTAAAATAAATAAAGCTTAGAAACAAAATTTTCTCCAACTATTTTGGATTTTCAGAATAAAACATAGTTTCTGAAAGTTCTCTTAAGCAAAATTAGTTTAAAAAAGTTTAATATATGATTTAAAGCTTCATCTTTTCAAGGTTAGAAGATACCATAAAATTACGAAAATTCAATATATATCAACTGGAAAAAAATAAAAAGTTACAACACTCTTATAAGCTTAAGCTTTAGATCTTAATTAGAATTTTAAACGGATATCAAACCATGCTATGTCTTTGTATTTTTTTCATAGGGTGTTTGCAAACTCATGAACGATTTTTTAGAAAATTTAGTTTATTGACAATTCAAAGAAAAATATAAAGCTAAGTCTTCCGTAATTCTGGAAGAAAATTCAAGGCTACACCTATCACTTTTATTACAAGAAAGTATTAAATTAAAATCATAGACTCTGAGGAAATGATTATTACTCTCTCTCAGATGGATTTTAGCTGATCTATTCCAAATTACTTACTTTATTCAAATATAATTGTATCATAATAAGAAGAATCACCTGATCTGAATGTTACAGGTAATTACAACTTACGGTTTTGCCATATATATATATACATATTTTCTCATCAAAAACTATTTTCTTCTTAAAATTAATATATGATGCTAATCCGATAACTATTGTTCCCTTCTGGTCAGGGGCAACTTCAGCAACTTGTATTAGTTTACTTTGAATTGAACAAAGTTTTTATTCTCTTGCGAGTACTGCTTCTAGAGTTTATTAATCTTTCTAATCATGATCTAAGCTTTATTGGTATTTTAACAATTAGAAACTCTGATTGAAGATTTCTTTTTTTAAGAATATTATATGGATTACTCTCTACTTTATTCCAACTCCCCAAGATAGTGGTAGACGCAATAAATATTATGCCAAATATCAATTTCATCTACATTAAGTGACATATAATAACAGGATGCTTGGGTATCCTCTCATACATTATTGAAAATAAAACAAAAAGTATTTCTTAGGCCTTGTCACAAAACCATGTTAATATATAATATTATCTTCCATTCACTGCTTCTCATTGAAAAGATCAATCGTTTATTTTAAGGGCATATGCTAAGTAGCCATATTGAACACACTAAAAAGTCTAATTCTGAGGGTACTTCTTATTATTTTTTATTGAAGGCAGTTAAAGAAAATGTAACATCAGGAAGAACAACTCCATAGATGATATGATTCTCTTCACACCCTTGAAACTCATAAAACTAAATTCATATTCTTAATTTTAAATCTCTTCTAATATAATTAAACTTGACTAGACAATATTTAGTTGAGAAATGTTTAATCTTCAGAATCACCAAAACAGAAAGTATAAAGTCTCTCAGTTTAGCTTAGAGTCCTATGAAATTTTCTTTGCGGGACCCCTATGACTCAGGATAAGCAACTGTAAATTTAATAGGATTCTGAAGAAATTTTCAAAGGACATCAAGCAAATGTAAAGATTTCAATAGAGTGTTATTTTTCTTATTTTCAATTTGCGTAACACCTGAAGAACCACTCGTCCTGAACTAAAACCAATCTCGTTAACCAAAGAAAGAATGAATACTCGTATATGAGCCTTTTCATTCTGTAGCTGCTATATTCTGTACAGATCGCCTATCAAAATATCGTATTTCAAAAAAAATCTGAAATCTTGTAAAAGTATACTCCTAAATGTCCATTCCCCCTAAATTGGTTCTACCAAATAACAAAGTAATATCAACAATGGTTAGTAGCGGAACGTATGATCATTGCGATCTTCCTCTTAGTTTTCTTCTGCGAAACTTCAAGAACAGCCTTAATAAGTTCAGCAATAGGTTCTCAACAATAATTCATTTGTTCCCAAAATGACGTTTAACATACCCAGACCAACTTTTTACTTGGCTAAATACAAGATACTTGAACTCTATCCCTAACTATGACCAGTTTAAAATAAGTTAGAGCATAAAAAGACTTAGCATTTAGCTTCAATATTCCTAAATATACAAATATCGTTTCTAATATTGTAATTTCCCATGGAAAATATGTATTTTTCCACAGTCTTACCCCTTATCAATTTAAAAAAAATATCTTTAAACTCATACATAGGGGGGAGGAGCTTTATGAAATTATGAAGCATTAGGCTTTTAGTTTCCCAAAATTTTATACTCTAGTCCTTTTCTAGCATATTTCAGGCTAGGAAGTGGAATCTTTGTTTTTGAAAATATATTACAAACTTCTCTATTAAAAGCTCTAAGCTATCCGAGAATAACCATATTTTTCCTTCTCACTCTGCTGTTTGTATGGATGTTTTTCTTTTTTTCTAGTTCAATTGAATTGAGTGTATTCTTATATATTTAATAAGTTTGAATTACCCAAAACATAATCTGTAAAAGTTCAACATAATACCTTATTTAACGGTATAATGCCTAGCGTTTCTTAACGTAACGTTAAATACGATAGTTAACGTTAATTTCCGTTAATAAACGTTTACTAACGTATTTCTTATCGTGAATTATCATTTTTAACGTTAGGAAATCCTAGTTATACCGTTAAGATGTATGTACTCATATTTCCCTTAAGACTAGTATTGTTAACGTTAGGTTATTCTTTCTATTCTGTTGATAGTAATATTTATTTATTCATACAAAATTTTATCAGTTTAATTCCAAATACAGTATAAACAAAGATAAATGAATTTGATTGGTTAATTGATTTCAAATAATGAAAATTAAATTTCAAATAATAAAAAATTAGAATCTTAACATAAATGATTCTTATTTTACGCAAATTGTGTGTTTTAAAACTATATTCTTTTACAAAGGGTTTGAACAAAAATAAATTAGAAAAATAAAACTAATAAAATTTTGGTAAAATTGATTTAATATTATTAATGAGTGAACAAGAAATACAAATAAGGACAAATGAAGAAGAAACAGTGTCAGAAAACAGTAGAATAGAAACTTTAGCACAAACAAGCGAAGAAAAAACTCAAGCCGAAACTGATGGAGACTCTTCACTCCTTGAAATTGATTATTTTTCTGATGGCGAAATTATATCAGTATCAAAGAAAGAGGCGCGAAAATTCATGAAGCCTTTGTTAGCAGAAGATTTATATAAGAAGTACTTTTATGAATTCAGAATAACATTTTGCACTTGGCTCAATAGATTATTTTGTTGTCAGACTATCCCAGGTTTGAAAATTTTTCAAGCTAAAGGAAGAGAAGCTTTATATGAAGATTATACGACATTTTTGGAAAAAATATAACTCTGCTACAACTGAACAAGAAAAAATAGAGGTGGAAGAAAGCTGGAAAGAATATTTTCGAAACTGGAATGAATCAGATGTAGAAGAGCTTGGTGAATCTGATAGTAGACAACATGTTCAAGCTTTGCTCTTAATATTTCTATTCTATCTTCAACAAGTTGCTTTAATTCTTGTTGGTGATGTAAAATATCCAGAAGAATGGGAAAAGGCAGTAATTTGGTTGAAACAAATATTTTTGCCAAATATTCGTATTAATCTCTCAGTAGCAGATTCTGCAGCTCTTTATTTAGCTTTTTTCTTGTTTATCATTTTTATTTATCTCTTAGTTTATATAACAGACAAAACAAGATGGGAAGTGTACAATACAGAAAAATATCAAGAGTTAGTATATCTTAGATATATATCTCTTTCTTTTACAGGAGTTTTTACTTTGATATCTTTGGTTTTGTTCTTCGTGAAAGTTGAATTTTGGAAAGTTTTTTCAGTACTTTTGGGATATTCTTTATTTTGTTACTTATTTCAAAGGTTTATTTCGTACTATCTAATTAATATAATAATTCCATTAGGAGAAGAACGCGGAGATGATAGATTTGATACATTCAATAGTTTTTTTGATCGTGCAACAAGACTGCTTGGTATTTTTTCATTTAATCTGATTACACCATTAGCTTCTATTATATTAAGTTTACTCTTGGATAATAAAAACTTAGTATTTAAGATTATATTTTCTGCTTCAGGTTTAATTTTATTAGTTTCAGTATTATATTATTATTGGAAAATAGGACAGGAAGTAAGTTTTCTGGATAGTGAAGCAGGTCCTCAAAATATCGCTGAAGTTTATGGAAAGAATTTTCAACCTTACAATAAAGATTTTAGATGGGTGCTTTTATTAACTTTTGTTGAAAAAATAATATTAGCTATTATAAACAGAGTTTTTACAAGTGAAGATGAATTAATAGGAGGTTGGGTATCTCTTGGAATACTTTCTTTAAGTTTTTTCTTTCTGTATTATTTTCTTCCATATAATACTAAACAATTGAATCAAATAGATATTTTAACACGTTTTAGTAATATTATTATACTTTCTATTGGTATTATTTTTACAAAAGAAAACTCTTTTTCAGAAAACTTAGCAAATATATTTTTATTTACTATAAGTGGAATAACTTTATTTTATTGGATATTTACTTTTAGAAAAACTATTTTTTCTCCTCAAGATTGTTTAAAATATTTTCCACTTTTTATTTGTATTCATTTTCTTTATGGAGGAATAAACAAGTTTTTAGCAAAAAAAACATGGAAAAATATTAAAACACTTGATGAAGCTAACAAATTTTTACAAAACCGAAAGAAGAAAGGAATCTCAAAATATGAGTGGTCAGTTTTTTCTTTAGATCAAAAGGTTTTATTTCTATGCACGGATTTTGAGGTTAATCAGATACAGGAAAACGATGTAGAAACAACTGAAGGTGTAGAACTAAGTGTTTCAAAAATATTTTCTAGTAATCATTTTGACACAATTTTAGCAGGAAAATTATACTCCTCAGTCAAGGTTACTAGTTTGAAACTTCAATTTGTGGCTTTTACCGAGAATTGTTTCTCCTATATTCTAGAAAGCAATCTATTAGGTAGGCTTCGCTGGCTCACTGCTTTAGACTTAAGTTATATTGATCTCTCACCAAACTCCAACAAATTTCTCTTTTTATCTCTATTAAAAGGTGGATTTCGAATACAGGAATTGTGGTTTGATAGCTGTTTTACTTCTTCTGAATATTTTGAGTTACTTGGGGAGTATTTATTAACAAAGAAAGATCTTCAGTCTTTTAGTATTCTTGGTTCCTTTGATGGTTCATCTGAAAGTTGCAATATAATACTTCAGTCTCTTAATCCTGAGAAACTGAATCGCCTTCGACTAGATACGAGTGCCTTAGATGAAAGTCAGATTCCTCTGTTATCTAACTTCTTACAGAGAGCTAGTAATTTAGAAAGTTTGTACTTTGAATATGAGTTTTCTTCAGAAGAGACGTTGATATCTTTTTATGAAATAATTTTCAAAGCCAAGAATAGTGAAAACTTAGATATTGTAGTTCACACTATAGGACCACAATCGATTTTTGTTATAAACGAAGAACTATATATAATGTCTAATTATAATATTAAAGTTGTGAATATTGCTAGCAAAATCGGTGAAATAATTCCGGAAATAGAGAATTTAGTTTACTTTGCGAGAGCAACTTGGTTTTTATCTCCAGAAAACGGGATCCCTGACTTTTCTAGACTTACATATAAAGCTGCGAGGAAAGGAATAAACTCTATTGTTAGTTATGCTTTATCATTGCTTGACTTAGAAGAAAAGGAAGAGCTAAAACAAAATATAGTCTTAGACAGAAATGGAAATTCAATTATAGAGTTAGTTCATAGATATGGATCAAACAGAAAAAAAGAAACACTTGAAGCTATGTATGAGATTTTTGGAGTTGAAGTATATTTTAGAGAAGAACTAATTGAACAAGAAGAAGGAGAAGAAGAATATTTCTATCCATATTAGGAAGCCAGTTCTATTGAAAGTTATTCAAGTTCTTATCCCTCAATGAACAAGACTACCAAGATATGTTGTCCATATAGTTAGAGTCCTGTTTTTAAGTAGTCTAAAGTTTTCCAAATGAAAGAAACTAAATTATGAAATATAGTTAAATATCTTTCTTTTTCTATCTAAAAGTTTGTATACATAAAAGCAAACTTGTAATTTATAAAATATTAAGAAATCGAGAACTTGTTTTCTAGTTCAAAACAATAATACAAACTATTCAGTTCATCTATAAGAGTATATTTATCTTCTTTTGTATATATATAATTTGAAGAATATACTCAAAAAGAATAATAAGAAAGTAAAACTTAAGTCAAATAAAAATATATTTGCTAAGTTTTCTGAAAAAGAGTTTTCTTTTGTAAAAACAATACCAATAGAAAGTATAATAATATTACTAAAACGTGTTAAAATATCTATTTGATTCAATTGTTTAGTATTATATGGAAGAAAATAATACAGAAAGAAAAAACTTAAAGAAAGTATTGCAAGAGATATCCAACCTCCTATTAATTCATCTTCATTTGTAAAAACTCTGTTTATAATCGTTAATATTATTTTTTCAATAAAAGTTAATATAAGCACCCATCTAAAATCTTTATTGTAAGCTTGAAAATTCTTTTCATAAACATCAGCGATATTTCGACGATTTTCTATTATATCCGGAAACTCTTTTTTCTGTCCTATTTTCCAATAATAATATAATACTGAAACTAATAAAATTAAACCTGAAGCAGAAAAAATAATCTTAAATACTAAGTTTTTATTATCCAAGAGTAAACTTAATATAATAGAAGCTAATGGTGTAATCAGATTAAATGAAAGAATACCAAGCAGTCTTGTTGCACGATCAAAAAAACTATTCAAAGTATCAAATTCATCATCTCCACGTTTTTCTCCTAATGGAATTATTATATTAATTAGATAGTACGAAATAAACCTTTGAAATAAGTAACAAAATAAAGAATATCCCAAAAGTACTGAAAAAACTTTCCAAAATTCAACTTTCACGAAGAACAAAACCAAAGATATCAAAGTAAAAACTCCTGTAAAAGAAAGAGATATATATCTAAGATATACTAACTCTTGATATTTTTCTGTATTGTACACTTCCCATCTTGTTTTGTCTGTTATATAAACTAAGAGATAAATAAAAATGATAAACAAGAAAAAAGCTAAATAAAGAGCTGCAGAATCTGCTACTGAGAGATTAATACGAATATTTGGCAAAAATATTTGTTTCAACCAAATTACTGCCTTTTCCCATTCTTCTGGATATTTTACATCACCAATAAGAATTAAAGCAACTTGTTGAAGATAGAATAGAAATATTAAGAGCAAAGCTTGAACATGTTGTCTACTATCAGATTTACCAAACTTTTTTATATCTGATTCATTCCAGTTTCGAAAATATTCTTTCCAGCTTTCTTCCACCTCTATTTTTTCTTGTTCAGTTGTAGCAGAGTTATATTTTTTCCAAAAATGTCACATAATCTTCATATAAAGCTTCGCTTCCTTTAGCTTGAAAATTTTTTAAGCCTAGGATAGACTGAAAACAAAATAATCCATTGAGCCAAGTGCAAAATGTCATTCTGATTTTATGAAAGTATTTCTTATATAAATCCTCTGTTAAAAAAGGCTTCATGAATTTTCGCGCATCTTTCTTGGATGCTGATATAATTTCTCCGTCAGCAAAACGAAGAAAATCAGGATATGAAGAGCCATCAACAGTTTCGGTTTGAGTTTCTTGTTCGCTTGCTTGTGCTAAAGTTTCTATTCTACTGTTTTCTGACACTGTTTCTTCTTCATTTGTCCTTATTTGTATTTCTTGTTCACTCATTAATAATATTAAATCAATTTTACCAAAATTTTACAAGTTTTATTTTTCTAATTTATTTTTGTTCAAACCCTTTGTAAAAGAATATAGTTTTAAAACACACAATTTGCGTAAAATAAGAATCATTTATGTTAAGATTCTAATTTTTTATTATTTGAAATTTAATTTTCATTATTTGAAATCAATTAACCAATCAAATTCATTTATCTTTGTTTATACTGTATTTGGAATTAAACTGATAAAATTTTGTATGAATAAATAAATATTACTATCAACAGAATAGAAAGAATAACCTAACGTTAACAATACTAGTCTTAAGGGAAATATGAGTACATACATCTTAACGGTATAACTAGGATTTCCTAACGTTAAAAATGATAATTCACGATAAGAAATACGTTAGTAAACGTTTATTAACGGAAATTAACGTTAACTATCGTATTTAACGTTACGTTAAGAAACACTAGGCATTATACCGTTAAATAAGGTATTATGTTGAACTTTTACAGATTATGTTTTGGGTAATTCAAACTTATTAAATATATAAGAATACACTCAATTCAATTGAACTAGAAAAAAAGAAAAACATCCATACAAACAGCAGAGTGAGAAGGAAAAATATGGTTATTCTCGGATAGCTTAGAGCTTTTAATAGAGAAGTTTGTAATATATTTTCAAAAACAAAGATTCCACTTCCTAGCCTGAAATATGCTAGAAAAGGACTAGAGTATAAAATTTTGGGAAACTAAAAGCCTAATGCTTCATAATTTCATAAAGCTCCTCCCCCCTATGTATGAGTTTAAAGATATTTTTTTTAAATTGATAAGGGGTAAGACTGTGGAAAAATACATATTTTCCATGGGAAATTACAATATTAGAAACGATATTTGTATATTTAGGAATATTGAAGCTAAATGCTAAGTCTTTTTATGCTCTAACTTATTTTAAACTGGTCATAGTTAGGGATAGAGTTCAAGTATCTTGTATTTAGCCAAGTAAAAAGTTGGTCTGGGTATGTTAAACGTCATTTTGGGAACAAATGAATTATTGTTGAGAACCTATTGCTGAACTTATTAAGGCTGTTCTTGAAGTTTCGCAGAAGAAAACTAAGAGGAAGATCGCAATGATCATACGTTCCGCTACTAACCATTGTTGATATTACTTTGTTATTTGGTAGAACCAATTTAGGGGGAATGGACATTTAGGAGTATACTTTTACAAGATTTCAGATTTTTTTTGAAATACGATATTTTGATAGGCGATCTGTACAGAATATAGCAGCTACAGAATGAAAAGGCTCATATACGAGTATTCATTCTTTCTTTGGTTAACGAGATTGGTTTTAGTTCAGGACGAGTGGTTCTTCAGGTGTTACGCAAATTGAAAATAAGAAAAATAACACTCTATTGAAATCTTTACATTTGCTTGATGTCCTTTGAAAATTTCTTCAGAATCCTATTAAATTTACAGTTGCTTATCCTGAGTCATAGGGGTCCCGCAAAGAAAATTTCATAGGACTCTAAGCTAAACTGAGAGACTTTATACTTTCTGTTTTGGTGATTCTGAAGATTAAACATTTCTCAACTAAATATTGTCTAGTCAAGTTTAATTATATTAGAAGAGATTTAAAATTAAGAATATGAATTTAGTTTTATGAGTTTCAAGGGTGTGAAGAGAATCATATCATCTATGGAGTTGTTCTTCCTGATGTTACATTTTCTTTAACTGCCTTCAATAAAAAATAATAAGAAGTACCCTCAGAATTAGACTTTTTAGTGTGTTCAATATGGCTACTTAGCATATGCCCTTAAAATAAACGATTGATCTTTTCAATGAGAAGCAGTGAATGGAAGATAATATTATATATTAACATGGTTTTGTGACAAGGCCTAAGAAATACTTTTTGTTTTATTTTCAATAATGTATGAGAGGATACCCAAGCATCCTGTTATTATATGTCACTTAATGTAGATGAAATTGATATTTGGCATAATATTTATTGCGTCTACCACTATCTTGGGGAGTTGGAATAAAGTAGAGAGTAATCCATATAATATTCTTAAAAAAAGAAATCTTCAATCAGAGTTTCTAATTGTTAAAATACCAATAAAGCTTAGATCATGATTAGAAAGATTAATAAACTCTAGAAGCAGTACTCGCAAGAGAATAAAAACTTTGTTCAATTCAAAGTAAACTAATACAAGTTGCTGAAGTTGCCCCTGACCAGAAGGGAACAATAGTTATCGGATTAGCATCATATATTAATTTTAAGAAGAAAATAGTTTTTGATGAGAAAATATGTATATATATATATGGCAAAACCGTAAGTTGTAATTACCTGTAACATTCAGATCAGGTGATTCTTCTTATTATGATACAATTGTATTTGAATAAAGTAAGTAATACGGAATAGATCAGCCAGAATCCAGCTGAGAGAGAGTAATGATCATTTTCTTATAGAGTTTATGATTTGTATTTAAAACTTTCTTGTACTAAGTAGCGATAGGTGTAAGCTTGAATCTTCTTCAACAGTTACGGAAGATCTGGCTTTATATTTTTTTTAGAATTGTCAATAAACTAAATTTCTTAAAACGTCCTCCATGCGTTTGGGAAGATCCTACGAAGAAAAATGCAAAGACACAACATGGCCTGATATCAGTTTAAAATTATGCATAAGACCTAGAGCTTAAACTCACAGAAGTGTTATCGTTTATTTTTTATCGTTTTCTAGTTGGTATGTATTGGAGTTTCAAATTTGAATGATATCTTATGGTCTCCATAAGATGAAGCTTATAAGTCCAACGCTAAATTATATTAATCCAATTATGTTTAAAACAACTTTCAGAAACTATGTTTTATTCTGAAAATCCAAAATAGTTGGAGAAAATTTTGTTTCTAAGCTTTATTTATTTTACCTATAGTACAGGGTGAGTAGAAGAAAAAGCAAATGTGATGAAATATACATACCTTAAATATTGGAAATAAAGTATTTATATATATATATGTTTGTGAGATACTGTTGAAAGCTACCAAAATGAAGTATGTAGCAAAGGAATGAGATACATAAAAAAAGAAATTATGACCTAAAACTAACATATATTTTTAGAGAATAAATGTGATAAATCTAGCAATAAATGAATTTATAAAGAGCAAGAATAAAAAGTTTAACAAGTGTATATGAGTTTATTTAGATTATTGTAGACATTATCTTGGTATCATAAAGACAAAATACTCGCTGAAAATTGCCCCAACTACCACAGTTTGAATATATATGTATGTACAACATGTTTCCTCTATTTTATAACTTACGTGCCACAAATTAAATATATTACAATGCTATATGATAGCGAATAACTAGTTAGGGAAACATTTTTCTATTGACGCATTTTACAGGTTGTAAATCAAGGTTTAACCGGAGAAAACTACCTGGGCCATTATCTCGCATCTTTTTAGAAATTTTACATGTAACTTCTTTAAACTCTTTGAATAATGATATTCGCAGTACCTTTTATGATTGATAAGTCAGTTCTAGTGGGAAAGACCTTTAAATCATGTATTTCATATATGCTTAACATTATTGTAATTTAGTGTTTTTGCATATATGTTTGTCTTAAGACTATTTCTACATGATATGAAACCAAGAAAATCGGATCTAGACGAGACCTATATTCATTTAAGAACTCAAAAAACCAGAAAACTTTATCATAATGCCATTAGCAGTGAGATTGCTACTACTTTAAAGTTCAAAGTATCATGTGCCCTTCATACCACAAGACGGTGTTTAATTACAAACGTTAGTTATATTGCTAGTACAATTAAGGTGCTGGTTGATGGTTCTTATTTTACGCAAATTGTGTGTTGTAAAACTATATTGTTTTATAAAGAGTCTGAAAAAAAATAAATTAGAAAAGTAAAACTTGTAAAATTTTGGTAAAATTGATTTAATATTATTAATGAGTGAACAAGAAATACAAACAAGAACAAATGAAGAAGAAACAGTGTCAGAAAACAGTAGAACAGAAACTTTAGCACAATCAAGCGAAAAAGAAACTCAAACCGAAACTGATGGAGACTCTTCATTCCTTGAAACTGATTCTTTTTCTGACGGAGAAGTTATATCAGTATCAAAGAAAGAGACGCGAAAATTCATGAAGCCTTTTTTAACAGAGGATTTATATAAGAAATACTTTCATAAAATCAGAATGACATTTTGCACTTGGCTCAATGGATTATTTTGTTTTCAGTCTATCCTAGGCTTAAAAAATTTTCAAGCTAAAGGAAGCGAAGCTTTATATGAAGATTATGTGACATTTTTGGAAAAAATATAACTCTGCTACAACTGAACAAGAAAAAAAAGAGGTGGAAGAAAGCTGCAAAGAATATTTTCGAAACTGGAATGAATCAGATGTAGAAGAGCTTGGTGAATCTGATAGTAGACAACATGTTCAAGCTTTGCTCTTAATATTTCTATTCTATCTTCAACAAGTTGCTTTAATTCTTATTGGTGATGTAAAATATCCAGAAGAATGGGAAAAGGCAGTAATTTGGTTGAAACAAATATTTTTGCCAAATATTCGTATTAATCTCTCAGTAGCAGATTCTGCAGCTCTTTATTTAGCTTTTTTCTTGTTTATCATTTTTATTTATCTCTTAGTTTATATAACAGACAAAACAAGATGGGAAGTGTACAATACAGAAAAATATCAAGAGTTAGTATATCTTAGATATATATCTCTTTCTTTTACAGGAGTTTTTACTTTGATATCTTTGGTTTTGTTCTTCGTGAAAGTTGAATTTTGGAAAGTTTTTTCAGTACTTTTGGGATATTCTTTATTTTGTTACTTATTTCAAAGGTTTATTTCGTACTATCTAATTAATATAATAATTCCATTAGGAGAAAAACGTGGAGATGATGAATTTGATACTTTGAATAGTTTTTTTGATCGTGCAACAAGACTGCTTGGTATTCTTTCATTTAATCTGATTACACCATTAGCTTCTATTATATTAAGTTTACTCTTGGATAATAAAAACTTAGTATTTAAGATTATTTTTTCTGCTTCAGGTTTAATTTTATTAGTTTCAGTATTATATTATTATTGGAAAATAGGACAGAAAAAAGAGTTTCCGGATATAATAGAAAATCGTCGAAATATCGCTGATGTTTATGAAAAGAATTTTCAAGCTTACAATAAAGATTTTAGATGGGTGCTTATATTAACTTTTATTGAAAAAATAATATTAACGATTATAAACAGAGTTTTTACAAATGAAGATGAATTAATAGGAGGTTGGATATCTCTTGCAATACTTTCTTTAAGTTTTTTCTTTCTGTATTATTTTCTTCCATATAATACTAAACAATTGAATCAAATAGATATTTTAACACGTTTTAGTAATATTATTATACTTTCTATTGGTATTATTTTTACAAAAGAAAACTCTTTTTCAGAAAACTTAGCAAATATATTTTTATTTACTATAAGTGGAATAACTTTATTTTATTGGATATTTACTTTTAGAAAAACTATTTTTTCTCCTCAAGATTGTTTAAAATATTTTCCACTTTTTATTTGTATTCATTTTCTTTATGGAGGAATAAACAAGTTTTTAGCAAAAAAAACATGGAAAAATATTAAAACACTTGATGAAGCTAACAAATTTTTACAAAACCGAAAGAAGAAAGGAATCTCAAAATATGAGTGGTCAGCTCTTTCTGCAGATCAAAAAATTTTATTTCTATACACGTATTTTGATGTTAATCAGATACAGGAACACGATGTAGAAACAACTGAAGATGTAGAACTAAATGTTGCAGAAATGTTTTCTAGTAATCACTTTGATACAATTTTAGCAGGTAAATTATGTTCCTCAGTCAAGGTTACTAGTTTGAAACTTGAAGCTGTGGTTTTTACTGAGAATTGTTTCTCCTATATTCTAGAAAGCAATCTATTAGGTAGACTTCGCTGGCTCACTGGTTTATATATATATGATATTGATCTCTCACAAGACTCCAACAAATTTCTCTTTTTATCTCTATTAAAAGGTGGATTTCGAATACAGAAATTGAAGTTTACTAGCTGTTTTACTTCTTCTGAATATTTTGAGTTACTTGGGGAGTATTTATTAACAAAGACAGATCTTCAGTCTTTTAGTATTGTTGGTTCCTTTGATGGTTCATCTGAAAGTTGCAATATAATACTTCAGTCTCTTAATCCTGAGAAACTGAATGACCTTCGACTAGATACGAGTACTTTAGATGATAGTCAAATTCCTCTGTTATCTAACTTCTTACAGAGAGCTAGTAATTTAATACATTTGCACGTTAAATATGAGTTTTCTTCAGAAGAGACGTTGATATATTTTTATGAAATATTTTCCAAAGCCAAGAATAGTGAAAACTTAGATATTGTAGTTCACACTATAGGACCACAATCGATTTTTGTTGTAAACGAAGAATTATATATGATGTCTATTAATAATATTCATGTTTCGAATATTGATAGTAAAATCAAGGAAATAATTCCTGAAATAATTCCGGAAACAGTGCTTTTCAACCTCGTAGAGAAGAAGACTTGGTTTTCAATTCCAGAAAACGAGATCATTGACTTTTCTAGACTTACATATAAAGCTGCGAGGAAAGGAATTAACTCTATTGTTAGTTATGCTTTATCATTGCTTGACTTAGAAGAAAAGGAAAAGCTAAAACAAAATATTGTTTTAGAAAAAAATGAAAATTCAATTATAGAGTTAGTTCATAGATATGGATTAAATAGAAAAAAAGAAACAATTGAAGCTATGTATGAGATTTTTGGAGTTGAAGTATATTTTAGAGATGAACAAATTGAACAAGAAGAAGAAGGAGAAGAAGAATATTTCTATCCAGATTTGGAAGCTAGTTCTGTTGAGAGCTATTTAAGCTCTTATCCATCAATAAACAAGACTACCAAGATATGTTGTCCATTTAATTAGAGTCCTGTTTTTAAGTAGTCTAAATTTTTCCAAATGAAAGAAACTAAAGTAGGAAATATAGTTAAATATCTTTCTCTTTCTATCTAAAAGTTTGTATACATAAAAGCAAACTTGTACTTTATAAAATATTAAGAAATCGAGAACTTGTTTTCTAGTTCAAAACAATAATACAAACTATTCAGTTCATCTATAAGAGTATATTTATCTTCTTTTGTATATATATAATTTGAAGAATATACTCAAGAAGAGTAATGAGAAAGCAAAACTTAAGTCAAATAAAAGTGTACTTACTGATCTTGACTATATTTTCGATACTAGACGATATACTTACATAGCGAATTAAGACATATTCTCATACGCTGCAGCTCCATGCTCATGTGCATCAACATTCTTTTGCTCATCAGCATCTAACTTCAATAATCCAGCAACTTTGAGAACAGCAAACATTAATATTGCAAAAGCAGAAACCCAAGCAATTATACTTGCAGCTCCAAGAAGCTGCCAAGATAATAGTGCTCCTACATTAGTATCACATTCTCTACTAGAGTATACTGAAAAAATTCTATCTGAATCTCCAAACAAAGCTACTGCAATTAATCCCCATAATCCACAAAATCCATGTACAGCTACTGCACCAACTGGATCGTCTACATTAATAGCTTCTACAGCTTTACTTCCAAGCACATAAACTAATCCTGAAATTACACCTGTAAGCACAGCAAGTCCAGGGTTGATTACAGCACATCCTGCAGTGATTCCAACAAGTCCTCCAAGTACACAATTCAAAGCAACTGTCAAATTCCAATGTCCTTCTACAAGTCTGCTATATACCATTCCAATTAAACAAGCAGCAGATGGAGAAACAGTTGTAGTAACAGCAACATGTCCAGCTAAAACACCGTCCCAAACAAGAGTTGAGCCACAGTTAAATCCATACCATCCAAACCATAGAAAAAAGGTTCCCATAGTAGCAAGAGCAAAATTATGTCCTCTAAAAAGTTCCTTATTCTCAATCCAACCAGATCTTGGTCCTAGAATTAAAGCACCCCAAAATGCAGCTACTCCACCTGTCATATGCACAACTCCTGATCCAGCAAAATCGAGAACTCCACAAGGTAAAGTCTCACCTGCTTCAAAAGTAAATAGATCTTCCACTGGAGTAAATCCACTTAACCATCCTCCTGTTGCCCAGATCCAGTGACTTACAACTGGATAAACAAATACAGTTAGAACAACTGCAACAATAAAGTATCCCATTAACTTAATTCTACCTGCTACAGCTCCGGAAACAATTGTAGCTGCAGTTGCAGCAAACACCATCTGAAAAAACCAAAGTGCTTTTACATCATCTCCTACTCTCCCAGCAAAGTTCCCAATCCCGATGAAATCATTCTGGGAGCCTACAGAGTCTTCACCATAAGCAAAAGCAAATCCAAAGAACCAATAGGAAAGTGCGCCAATTGAGATAGTCGAGATATTCTTGAACATAATATTCGCCACACTTGTTTGACGTACACTTCCAGCTTCTAACATGGCAAATCCAGCGTGCATGAAAAATACAAGTGCTCCACAAAGTACCATCCAAAGTCCATCTCCATCGCTTTGAGCAGCCGCAGCGCCGTCGATTTCAGCTTGGATAAGTGCTCTTATTTCTGTAGCATTAAGAGAAGACATTGTTTTATCGTAATCTGTAGTTGTCGATAAAGTTTTTGCTTTGTTTTGCTGTTTGTTCACGTGCAGATAACTTTTGTTCGAAGATACAGTTTAGAAGTTATTCTTCAGTACGGAACTGGGTGAAAACTAGGCTTTTGATTGGTTAAATTCTTGAAAATGGAATATGATTGGATATACCAATGATTTCGCGAGTGGGCGAAATCGCTGTATAATCAAAGTTTGAAGTGATGACGCAGAGCGAATAGGAAACGTTTATTTTGGGGGATATTATAGGATGAATATATTTTGGGCAAGATCTTATTTTGATCTGGGTATTCCATTTCTTATAGTCATTCGAGGTAGTTCTTGTTAGTATGCTTGAATTAACGGTAGGATGAAGTTTTTATGTTGTTCATAGCCTGTTGAATTAGTGCCGGTAAGTTGATTGTGGTAAGTGTTAAATTTATGAGATGGTTAACATTGTCGCTGCTTTACTCTTGTGTAAAGCTTAATTCACACATGTTTGGGGAACAAGCTGCAGGTAGATAGAAAAAGTATATATATGAATACCGTAGAATGAGAACAGAAACAAACAAAAGTATACTTCAAAAAACTATTAATAGGAAAAAGTGTTCTCTATTAAAACTTCGTGCTCCCAGTGAATAAGAAGGAAAGAATCACAGTTCTGTTTGTGTCATTAATCAAAGGATTGTTCTTGTCCAAA
>JAALGZ010000126.1:0-17884 GCA_015227615.1 Labyrinthula sp. Ha | reverse complement strand
ACTTAGACTAATTATTTCTTGTCTTTGGAAGTTGATATCTCCAGTCGAACCAGAAAAACCTATGCAGGTTTGATTAAGCTCCTCTGGAAATTGAATAAACTTTTCTAGGTTAAGCCAGGTACTGATCACCGGTCTTTCATAGTCATTAAAATATATTTCCAGTAAACCTGTAGTTTCAAGATATTGGTTGTTAATCATACGAGAATGAAAAAAAGTGGATTCAGGTTTGTGTAAATCATATTTGTACATAAACTTCAGATCATCAAAGATATGAGGTCTATACCTAACCAGTACCCTATGCTCTCGTGCATACTCGATAGAAACTGAACCTGTAGCCAGAGTATACTCCTCCTGATTCGAAACATTCAGTCCTGGCTCTCCATCTTTATTACTTGAAAAAACACGTATTTGATGCTCAAAGGTGTACTCGCCTCTGTTTTCACTTCTCATATTATCAATCTCAATTGCAAGGGTATTATACAAACCATCAAAACCTAGACCAGCCCCTTCCTTTCCAATAATCCCCTCAAGTTGCTCTGCACAAGATGCATTTAGAGTCTTTAATAGAAAAGCAATCCCTTCTGCTCCTTCATAGAAACATCTCAAATCTCTTCTCCCGAAATAGCCACAGTTTCTCCTTGGGTGAAGGAAACTAAAACTAAATTCTGCTTCAAATCCTTCCCGTGTATAAACGTTCCGGTCAAAAAACACAGTTGAGGAAAGAGATACATTATCAGTGGTCAATACTATTCTATTATCAACTGTAGCATCTCCATTTATCACAACATTTTTCTCTCCTAGCTTATTCCTTTCAGAAAAAGCAAGATCTGAAACTCTCGTTTGGAAACGGATTACAGTTATAAAGTTTCCAACCAGTTCATTCCCAGTAAATTTAAGTTTGCAGTAGTTTACAGAGCATCGACTCTTCACATAATCTGCCCTTTCACTTGGATGAAGCTGGCGGTTTACTGGAGCAATAGCAATAATGTACTCAGTGTCATCAACAAGATCTGTAAGAATCAACTGAGTTCCTTTTTCGTACAAAAGAAATTGCACACCAAATGCATTAACATACTCCAAGTAACTTAGTCTTGACAATAGTGTAAGATTAGTATCCATTGCTACATAGAATGGCTTGATAGCAACTAGAAGCGCATCCATTGATTTAGTTTCCAGCTCAGTCCCTTTGAAATCGTAATTAAGTTTGGCATAATGCGCACCAACTTCATCAACTTCGGCTTTCACCACTTTCACCTTGGGGTATACCGAGTATGATAAATAATGTTTCACATCTTGCAGCTCTTCGAACATACCATTCACAACAATCACACTGACATTTTCGTATTGAGAAAATTCACCTAACTTGGCTTCAGGTAGCGAACAATTAGCCCCTCTTAGGTTATCAAGAAAGCTATTAAACTTGCAGGTGCTTCCGGCTATCCTTATAATAGGATTTTCTCCAAAGAAAGATCCAATTACCTCTACATAAACGTTGCCACGACTAGAGAGCACTCTGGGGCAATTATGAGTCTTTCTTATACTATAATCTTCAGAGATTTGGTCAATATAGTCACTACACCCAGAAACCCCAGTAATGATAGGTTGAACCAGAAGTTTCACATAGTCGATTGAAATTGAACTCAACCACTGCGACGCATTCTCATAGTAGGCAACTATGGAAAAGTTTTCCAAAATGCCACTGAAATATTTCGAGATTGGAGCATAAAACACATGCTCTACAGAATCCAGTCGTGCTGAAAATAAGCTTTAGAAATAAGGTACGCTGTGAGGTGAATGGTACAAAAACTGTGTCTGTATTGTATCCAGGAGAAAGCTCCACTCCGAACTTAATCTTGCTTTTGTCATCAAAAACAGCTGAAAAAAAGCTACCTTTCACAACAATATAATAACCCTTTTCAATTTTCATTTGAACCTCTGGAGAGTTAATCCTTTTAAATCCTAAAATTCACCTTGCGCAAACTAAAACACGTTCAGATGTTGGCCCAATGTGAAAAGTTCCATTTTTCACATAGTTATGTGATTCAAGCAAGACATCAGCATTTAACCCCCAGCCTTCACTATGATACTCGCTTTGAAAATCCCATGAAAGAAGTCTGAAGTTTTGTGTTGCTGAAGCTCCCACAATAAACATAAACAAAGCATAATTTTTCATTTTCATTCCATTTACTTTTCACTCTTAAACGGCTAAATTGTAATGTATTATAATAATCAATAATATTTTTATTCACAAAGAGAAGAATAAGCTTCGTTGATGGAAGAGAGCCACGCATTAGCATCGGGATGAGTATTCTTATCTGGATGACAAACAAATCTTAAAGTCTTCACTTTCTCTTTAATAGTGTTTGAAGAATCACTGTGCCTTAATCCTAAAATTTGCATACAATCAGCACCAGATATTGGGTTTGCTGTTATTTGCTCGTAGATTTTCTTGAACTTGAACTTGCCATATTTCCTTAGAAAATGAATGAATTTGCGATTGGTTTTTGAAAACTTTGGGGTCAATTCATCCAGTTTACTTTGAAAAAGAAAACGAAGTTTAGCTTCGTTCAACATCTCCTCTTGCTTTTTAGGTTTTTCTTGTTTTCTTATCCTAATTTGTTCACCTAAATGAATAGCATCTCTGTAGACTTTATTCATGTCTAACTTAACATCATTTCTACTGCGATCAAAAGAAGATTTAAACCCTGTTTCTTCTGGTTCTGGAAAGAATGTTCTTCCTCTTTTTCTTTTCTTCACTTTCTCAGAATTTTCTTTCTTATGCAGTTTTTCATTCTTCGTTTTGAATGATACGAAATCTGAATATAAATTGTTTTTTCGAGTAGATCTACGTAAGTTTCGTTTTGTGGAATGATCTTGTTCGAGGAATTTAGTAATACTAGAAAGATATTTTTTTATTTCAGGGTGAAAATATGGCCTCTTTTTGGGTATAAAATTAACAACAGGTTCGGTTTTCTGCTTTGTCAGATCCACTTCTGGAGCAGCAGCCGTTGTTAGATCTACCACTTCCTCTTTTGAAACAGACTCATGCTCTTTAAGCTTCTTTACTTGTCTATTTTCAGTATATTTTTTCTTTCTTTTTCGTTTTCGTTTTCTCCTTGTCTTTTTACTAAGATCCCTTTTATCTAGAGAAAGTTGTTCTGCTGGAACAACTTCTTTGTTTCTGGGTTTACCCTTTGCTTTAGAAACATGAAAGTTCTTGATATCATTTCCATTTGAATATTGATTCTTTTTATTTTGACTCGTTGAGTATTGCTTCGTTTCTTTAGATCCTTTCTTGTTAACCCATACAATGTTTTGAAACTTTGGCTTTCTTTTCCTACAAACCTTGGGTTGAGAAGAGACAAGATTATAGGATGGGTTATTTAACCGTCGTATGTTTGCTTTGTGTTCCTCATATTTATCTTTATAAGCAGAAGAGGCTGCTGGCTTCTTAATCTTTTTAGGAACAAATGCTCCTTTTATCATCTTGTCTCTCTTCTTTTCTACAGTAAACCAGTATTGTTTTAATTTAATATACTTCTTAACGGTTTCTTGCTAGCTGTTACAGTTCTATCTCTTTTTATATCTGATGATTCTTTCGCTGCTAACCTAGAAAGTCTTAACAACTCTAGAGAATAAGTGAGTATTTTTTACTTTAGCAGATAAGATAACATTATTCGCAACTGGTAAGTTAAGTTGAACCTCTTTAGTTTAAAAATTAAATACTTGTCTATTCCTTATTCGCTTTATAGTAGTTGATCAAACCGTTCGTGCTTGAATCGTGTGAACTAACAGGTTCTACATCATCTAATTCACTTAAAATCTTTTTTGCAAGCACTTTTCCAAGCTCAACACCCCATTGGTCAAAACTGTTGATTCCCCAGACCGCTCCTTGTACAAATATCTTCATTTCATACATGGCAATTAGCGAACCCAACACTCTAGGCGTCATCTTTTTAAACAAAATTGAGTTACTGGGTCTGTTACCTTCAAATACTTTGTGTGGTGCAATTTTCTCTATATCGGCAGCAGAAGTGCCTGATGCTTCAAGTTCTGCAACAACTTCTTCCTTCGACTTTCCAAATGCCAAAGCCTCAGTTTGTGCGAAAAAGTTGGATAACAAAATGGGGTGATGGTCAGACTCTGCCTCAAAACTAGAATCCTTGCTCAAATTATTGTGTGTCTGACAAGGAGCAATGAAGTCACAGGGAATAATCTTAGTTCCTTGGTGAATGAGTTGATAGAATGCGTGTTGACCATTTGTTCCTGGCTCACCCCAAATAATAGGTCCCGTCTGTGTCTCCACTCTGTTACCATCTGAGTTAATATATTTTCCATTGGATTCCATATCACCTTGTTGAAAGTAAGCTGAGAATCTAGACATATATTGGTCATAAGGCAAAATGGCGAGCGTTTGACTCCCGTAGAAATTGTTATACCAAATTCCGAGAAGTCCAAGAGTCAGTGGGATATTTTCTTCTGGAGAAGTATTCAAAAAATGCTGGTCCATTGCATGTGCTCCTTCAAACATTTCAACCCAGTTCTCAAAACCAATGAACAACGCAATCGAGGTTCCAATTGCAGACCACAGTGAATATCTTCCACCAACCCAGTCCCAGAATGGAAACATGTTTTCAACATCAATACCAAATTCTGAAACCTTTACACTATTCGTACTCAAGGCCGCAAAATGCTTTTTAACGGCATCTGAGGCGTCTCCTTTAGCAGCTGAAACTGCTTTCAATAGCCATTTTTTTGCAGTGTTTGCATTGGTCATTGTTTCTTGAGTGGTAAATGTTTTTGATGCGACCAAAAACAACGTGCTTTCAGGTTGACATTTACTTAATGCTTCCTTCATATGTGTACCATCAATATTGGAAACAAAATGCATCTCTAATGGAGCTTTATCCCCCATGGAGTATCTTGCGAATGGTTTCAAAGCTTCACAAACCATTACTGGTCCTAAATCACTTCCTCCAATCCCAATGTTAACAATTGATTTTATAGGTTTATTCGTAAATCCTCTCCATTCTCCACTACGCACATTTCCAACAAATTTCTCAATTCTTGCTAGAGTCTTGTTCACTTCCGGCATAACGTCTACACCATCAACTTTAATAGGTGAGTTCGATCTGTTCCTCAAAGCAACATGAAGCACAGCTCTATCTTCAGTAAAGTTAATTTTCTCTCCTGAAAACATCTTCTGAGCCTTTTCCATAACCCCAGTTTTCTCTGCAAGTGATCTCAACAAATCCATTGTCTCTTTCGTAACCCTGTTTTTCGAAAAATCAACAAGAACGTCTTCAAATTTCAAAGAAAAGTCCTCAAATCTAGTTTTTGAACCTTCAAACAAGTGCTTCATGTGATCATCTTTCGTATCATCATAATGCTTCTGTAATGCAGCCCATTCAGTAGTCTTTGTTAGATCGGATGCAGTCATTGTAGATATTTTCTGTTTTTTGTTGATATGTTTTGATTTCGGTTTAACGGACATTATATCTTACTGAATCCAGGTACGATATGTCTAAATTCGGGAATCTTGGCGGAAATACCGCATTTGGCGACAACATGTTTTCGTAAAGAAAAGGACCATTTTTGTGTAACGCTTTGCAACATTTTTACCAACTATAGCCTTAAAAGTGAACTCTAATATTTACTTAGATTGGGTTTGAGAACCTACAGACTCATGGTGTTTGTCTTACTCTGGTTCTTAGTGCTTTGAGTTTAATGTAGGAATGCCTAATCCTTAAAGTACGCCACGCGGCGACGAACTAATGAACGTGCTTACTCGGTTGAGTGACACAAATTGTTAACAAGAATCATTTTTAGTTCTTGTTTGCGTTCCATCATATTCTGATTGTACTGTAGTTAATGTAGTTACTTTAGTCGTAAGTGGTGCTCGTTTTCCGCCTAAAATGAACTTCAGGTTAATTGCGTTCAGTAAGTGTGAAACTTTGTACTTGTTTAATATATTTTTATTGCTTAAATTCAATGTAATAATTGATGTCCAACTACTTGATGATCTGTATGCTTTATGCTAAATCTGATGTAATCTTCACATGTCAATGTCAAAGGCAATTTGCCTCTCCTATACCTCCAAGAAGAAAGAAGATTAGTTTTTCCTTTGCTAAATCTTAAGTGGGTTACCAGGAGAATTAATTCATCATACCAAACAAAATTCAATCTTAGAAGCAAACCGCGTTAGGTCTCACTTTAATTTAAACTCATCTAGTAGGCTACCTCAGCAACATAAATAGTATTTCAAAGTACTCAGCACAGGCTGGATGTCTAGCCTTTAGATTTTCACCAAAGTAGCTTCTCCATCCCTTCTTCCATGGAAAGTACTCTGCTATTTATGTACGTGGCATTTTATATAAATATTCTGCAATAGAAACATGAAAAAGCCTCATTTTCAACACTATAGGTGATGAAGATCTGAAGACTAGAACTATCGTGGGTATTTCATGAGATTTATTTCTAGAAATTTTTGGTGTTTCACATCAAATGGATAATTGAATCTTGTCATTATAATACCTTACTGTAAAATGCTGTACTGCCATCAAATAAAAAAATAAAAATTTACGAATGTAAACTGATCAGCATCCAATGTAGTTATTGATATAATCTATGTTTGAGGCCTTCTGGTCTACTTCTAAGGAGTAGGCAATATATATATACTCAGCGAACTTGCTTTGTCTCTCTGTGAGAGACTTAAAGGACTAATAAATAACAAAAAGAACTTTCAAGCTTAGTGCAAAAAACCTGGACCACAAAGACTTACTCAATATAAACATGACCATACAATTTTTCCAAAACTCGGTACATGTTCAATGTCACTTAGATGCAGTGCTGCCCAATTCTGTCTGCCCGCTAAGAACCGATATCTTATTCCGACCTCCATAAGTCTCCATAAAATTCATGTTACTGGACGATTAGAGGTGATTGTTGTTGCCAGAGCCCTTAAATTTTTATTTTTTTCTTTATATGTCCTATCCGGTAATTCTAGAAATGCCTTGAAATATTTTAAAACCACAACTTCGGATTAACATGAGCATTGATTTGACCAAGTCTGCCTCCAAATTCATCCACGACGACTCTACAAGACTAAATCCGATCATATTTGCAATAATTAAACAAAATTTCAACGTTCAAAACGCCAAGTTAACAAAAAAAGAGCAAGTATTCAAACTTTTTTGTAGATTTTGCCCATGGGAGATGACCTGATGGAGTAAAAAAGGTAATAGTTATCTCATAGAACACTTAGAAATGCACCTGAACCAAGAAACTATTGATGAACTGAAAGAAGTGCACAAAAGAAAACGTAGAAGAAAAATCATAGACATTTTTCTATCTGGAAGCAGTAAGAAAATCGAAGTTCACACAGGATCTGTACTCAATGTTTTACCAAAGACGAACCTACCATTTGGCTTGTTAAGTAGTGAACAGCTTAAGTGAACACGAACCGCAGATGATTTTATTAGTGAGAATACCATGAGGACTTACAGGAAACGAGCAGAATATCTTTTTGTTGAAAAAACACATGATGAAGTCGAATCAGAAATACTTTGCATGATCATCGATGGTTGGGCCCATCAAGGGTATAGTTTTAATGGTGTTTTTTTATGCTTTAAAAAGAACTAAAGGAAAAATGTTCGCTTTCTTGGACAGCTTTCTTCAGAAAAAGAGACTCAGACATCAAGTGACATTGTTCCTTTCATCAATAAATTTGATGCAGAAATTTGGCCTCAATGATGTTCGACTTGTTGCAATTACTGCAAATACTTAAAAGACGAATAAGAAATTTTGCAGAGAACTTGACATACAATTCGTAGGTTGTATTAACCATCATCTAACATTAAGTGCAAGAGCTTACACCAAGTCTCATACTGATTTTAACCAGGCTTTAGACAAGGTGCAGATTAATTTTTGTTGAATTAAAAAATCCAAGAAATTAATAGCAGCTCTTAGAAATTTTACCAACAAGGTAGTTGTTCTTCCAATTATAACGCATTGGAGTGGAATTTTTTATGATGAAAAGGTATCTTGAGATTTTGGATGTTCTCTGCACAGCTTGATAATGATGAAGTTAGTGCTCTGATTCTGGTAGAGAATGAAAGAAAAGTTTTGTCAAAATATGTTAGGTTTATTCGTGTCTGTAACCGCTACACAATTTCTCGTCAAAAAGGAAAGTTTAGCCTTGATCAAGGTAAGAACGTTGATGGAAATCTTTTAGAAGATGTTGACAATCATCCAGTTATGTTGCAGTTTCTTGAAGATGATGCAGATATTTTGGCTGAGTTTTGTGCTTTTCAAACTGGGGTTTATAAACTTAACTGGAAATAAGAAGATAATCTTAATGCAGGTGAACACACTGCTTTAATTAGGTTATAACTGAACTCTGATGAATAGAGTACCAATACTCCACCCAATGATTCTATGCTTGCAGAGCTTGCTGCTAAGACTAGAAAAAGCACAATGAAGAGTAGTTACGCAGATGAGAGCTTTATTTCAGTGACTTCGTGCAGTGTAGAATGATTGCTTAGCCATTGCGAGCTAATTTTATGGACAGGAGAAATAGGATGATGCGTGCAACTTTTAACAGGCTTGTTTTTTGTGGAAGATGAATCATGATGAGTTGATTGATCACAGCGTTCATTTTGCTATAAAAAACCAAGTTCCAGGTTTCGATGATAGTCAAGAAGACGAAAAAATCGGGGAAGAGAATTAAGAAGAAGAGAGAAAAGAGTTGACACTTGAGAAAATTCATTCTTGTGATCAGGATGTGGATAGTGATGCAGCAACATAAGATTTAAGGGCCTTAAATAAGTTTTCTCTTTTTTTCACAAGAAGATATGTTACTGTATAAAAGCTTGGACTTAACTTAACCTTCTGATCTATATAACTCTTGAGAATAAGGTCCAGTTTATAAAAAAAATAAGTTTATTTTTAGCAATTTACGGGCGACCCCGGTAACTTTTGGGGTCTCCCACTCTTGATAGTCGCCCGATAGTTTTTTCTCCCATTCTAGTGTCCTCGCGAAAATTCACACAGACTGGTGGAATCGCTAAGTCAACAAAATCCTGTTTGAGCATCACTGCACAGGTTGTACAATCTGCTACTCTAAGAGTCAAGTACAGTTCCCAAATGAGGTATTGCCCCAGTCAAGCGAGCTAAATAATCGTGAAAATTTCTGACATACCAAGGCAAATGAACCGGTTTTATATTGTGTGGAATAAAGTCAAATAAGGAAGCCAGGATATTTTCTTATAAATTTGCATATATATCTCAAAAATAAAAATGGTTATGCACTAAGCACATTCTTAGGTTACATATTAACATTGAATGTCTTTAACTTCTCAATGTAACGTGAGATTCTGGAAATTCCTTCGGTTTCCAGAAGGCCATTAAACTCAACATTTAGAAAATATCAACTAGTACAGAAGAGAAACCGGAAATTTATTTCTGACTAAAATTCAGCTATACTTAATGCCTAGGTTTCTATGTTTTGATACTTTGACAAAGTTTTAAGTAAGCAGGCCTCGAAGTCGCATATACTTGGGGTTCTACTATTTTTTTAACTCTACATAGTTATCTTATAAAAAAGTTATTAATGCTACAGTAAGTTTGTTGCAAGCGTAAAACCTAATTATTTGTATTAATCCAGCTTTAGAGATGCAACTCTTTCTGATCATCAGGTCACGAAAGGATAATGTACACACGGCGCTTCCATTGAAAGCATATTAAAGAAACTAAATTTTCTTACACTGTATCAGAACCCTAGAAATGGTTAAATTATTATCAAAGTTATTTTAGTAATGTATACATAGTTATTAAAACTGAGGGCAATGTGTCTATATTATACTAAATTTTTATCCTCCATGAGAAATGGCAGATTATATAATTTCTTCTTCTTAAGATATAACCAATGAATTATTCTAACAATTGAGCTCTTACTTATTGTTAAAGGTCATAGATATACTGGCAATTTTTTTTCTTGCCTTTTTATCCCAGATGCTCCATTTTTCACAACCCTTTTTTTGACCTGTAGCACTCAGACTCAGCTAAGATGAATGGAATCAAACTGCACTTTTGCATTATGATGTTCTTGTTGTTTTAATATTATTTTTGAAAAATCTAACTAGATTTTTTAACTAACTCTCAGTTCTCTTTTTTAATTTGAGTCAGTGTGTCAATTACAGTACATCCAACTCAAAGTAAACCTTTTCCTCTAAACCCTAGTCCCAAAACGAAAGTGAGAACATTGTGCATCATCCTATTAAGCATCTGTATTTAAACGAAAAAACTATATACAATTTAGACAACATATATATTTTATTATCTATTATATGATTATAATATTTGTTCTTTTATTTTATTTCAATACTGCAAGATAAAAATGAGAACCTCTTTTCTCTAAAAACAACTAGACGCCACGTCATCACATTTTAATTTTCAAGTATCTTTTGATTGGATGGTTCTCTTAATTTCATTGGTCTAAGAAAAAGATAAATTGTTGGTGATCAGAAAATAAAATAAAATGGTTAGTCAAATTAAAGCGCATGAAATGCGAACAAAAACCAAAGAAGAGCTTGAAAAACAGCTTGAAGAGCTAAAACAAGAGCTTGTAGAAGTATTTCATGTGTTTCTCTTAATTTCTAGCTTCGTGTTGCAAAGGTTACTGGAGGAGCACCTGCTAAGTTATCTCAAATTAAAGTTGTTCGTAAAGCCATAGCAAGATGTAATACAATTATTCACCAGAAGGAAAAAGCAGAAGTTTTGGCTAGTTATGAAGGAAAGAAGTATCTTCCAAAAAAACTTAGACCTAAGTTAACCAAGAGAGTAAGACAAAGACTTAAGACAAACGAGAAATACAAGCTTTGTTCAAGTGGAAATCCAAATGAGAAAGTAAAAGCTTATAGACTTCGTGTTTCTCATAAAAAGATGGTTAAAGAAATGAATTTTCCTATGAGAATCTTCGCTGTTAAGGCTTAAGAAGAATCACATATCAAGCAAACATCCAAATCAACTTATTTTCTGGACCTAAGAAACAAATATTTTCTTTAACAAGATCTATCAAAGCTAAATTCAACTTCACTGGAAAAACTTCATGATCCACTTTCAATTCTTCAAGAGTATTGAATTTTTCCCAAACTTCTATTTTATTCAAAACAACTTGTTTCACATTTTTATACTGTACTTCTAAAAACCGAAAAAAATCGTTTTCATCAAAACTTTTCGCTTCAATTAAAATTGTTTTATTATGTCTTCTATTAAAAACAGTGAGCATAATCTTTTTATTAATATGTTGCCCTGTTTCTGCATCTTTTAGTCTAAAGATTCCAAATCCCTGAGTCATTTGCCCTCTATCTTGTGGTAGTCCACTCTTTAATACTTTACTGTCTTCATGAAAGGAAAATGAAGTTGTTTGCTTTACATCTGAGACAGATTTTCGTCTTAATGACTTTACTTGTTTACTCCCAACGCTAGATTTGGATTGAATTGAGGAAAAATTGGGTACTTGAAGTCTGCACATGTTTCTCTTTGCTTTTTCATGTTGTTTAAACTGTTTGAAATGTTCTTTTCTCTTTGTTAAACTACCTTTGGCATCTGTAATTCGTCTGTAAATTCTTCTATTTTCATTAAGCAAACCTTTTTTTTGTAAAACTTTTACTTGTTTTTGAAATTTGTTTTTGTTTTTCAAGTATCGTGCTCTAATTTTCTCCTTTTTCTTTTCTTGTTTATTTGTACCTTCTAAAGACTTTAATCTGTTCACTAAATTAGCATTTTCTTTTTTAATCTTTTTTAAACCAAGTTTTAAACTTGCTTCTTTGTTTCTTTGTCCAAATTGCAACATCACAGAAGCTCTTCGATGATACTTCTCATGCTGATCAAGTTCTTTCTTTACAGGAGATGAAATTATCTTTAAAGAATTTCTATGACTTTTCATTTCATTTTCTTGCCAAATCCTTGCAGTCACACTTTTTTTCACTCCCAGATCCAGATCTGAAATCGATTTATGTTTTTGAACACTCATTTTTCTTGTTTCGAAACTTAGTCTACCGTTTAAGCGTTACTAATAGCTAAACAAAAACTTACAACACAAAATTTAAGCTTCTTCATCTTTCTTTGTTAGTTCTTGAGGAGCTGCATCTTTAGCTCCACAAATCCCTCTAGGCAAAGGAACCAAAGAACTCGTTGTTCTCTTGTACTCCCAGTATTCATCTAAATGTCCAAACTTCTCATCCGCACGTTTCTCTAAAATTGGAACTCCACTCGCGTAATTAATCAACACAAAGACAAAAATTGGTGAAAATAAAGCTGCAAATTGCGTCTCTCTCAAGCTGTCCAGGGTAAGGATGAAAATCCCCCACCAAAGAGTCATCTCTCCAAAGTAATTAGGATGTCTAGAGTAGTACCAGAGACCATAGTCTATAAAAGGATACTTTTTATTCTTACTTTCTCTCCAAGAGCCTTTTTGAGAGTCTGCAATTACTTCAACACCAAATCCAAAAACCCAAATTGCAAGACCTAGAATATCCAAAACTGCTAAATCAGAGAATGAAGAAACATCTTGATTCTGCTCAGCATTAAGAATAAAAACACAGTATGCAGTGAGAAATACCCAAAGTCCCTGAAGCGCCCAAACTCGAAGAAACGAAAGTGGGTTTGGTTTGTAAGCATCAAATCGTGAATCTTCTCCAACTTTTAAAACCCTTTTAAACAGGAAATAACCTAGTCTTGTACACCACAATAAAGTACATGCTGATGCTATGATTGCTTTAACTCCAAACTCAAACTAAATATTAAAAGAAAATAACTTAATTACAGTAGAATCACTGTTTACAGCAATTGCAGCGGATCGTGCCCCAGCAAGAAGGGAGTATATTGTACAGGTTATGTACGTAATGCTTCCCGTGAAATCATAGAATTTCTCTGTTTGATAGATGAAGGAAGGAATGTAGACAAGAACTTGTATGAGTAGGGCAATTTCACCAGTGGTGTAAAGAATCAAGTATTTTCCATCCTCATCTGCCGCGTCTGCAAGGAAAGGATCGGCTTGCCCTTTTCCGAGGAAGGCAAAGAGCTGAGAAAATAAGACATATGAAAAATTATACCGCAACTAATCCAGTTATCACAACTATAGTGATGATTTCCGTAAGATCTGACATCTGAGTTTATTGTTTCTGTTTAGCTAACAGGTTTAAGTTTTTAAACGGAAAAGTACACTTTTCGTATATTGTTGGGAAATGCAGTATCGTGATTTCTATTGCCGGATGACATTCTCCTCACAGAATATGATTCGTTGAAAATTGACCCACCTCACAATAAAAGAAAAGAACGCAAAGCAAATAATATACATTCTCTCATATTGAGCATATATCTAGTATTAACCTTTTTGGGAAACAAAAAAAATGGAAACAAAGAATTTTTTTTGAGTACTGGCAACACTTTGACAGTCGAAAGACAGTCATGAGTCAATGAAGCACAAGATTCCAGAGCAATTTTGATTGTTTCTGTGAATGTTGACCGTCTAACCTCCTAGAAGCTCAGGTCTATCGAGGAGTATGCCCTAACTTCCCACACAAAAGTCCTTGCAATCGAGTAAGGCGGCAGGAATGGAGCGGAATACCTCGAAAGAACGAACTTCTCTAAACTGTACTGGTTTACAGCAGACACCAATGAAAACAAAGACACAGAAAAGAATAACATTTGGGCGATACTTTTCAACAAGAACACAGACAAAGAAGTAGAAAAAGTGCTCGGTGAAGATAGAATTTTATGTATTAAAACTAAACTTTACTCTAAAAGTTGCTATATTGTTCAAAACTATGTACCGCATGCAGCTAAGAGAGAAAGAGATTAAAGCTTCTTCTTATCAAGACCCCAGAACGCTATCTCACTTAAGTGGGAAAATGACCTCATGTTCATACTAGCTGACTGGGGCACTCAAATATGATATTACGAAGCGGTAAACAACGGCGGATATGGCTATTCAATCAGAAATATCGAAAATTAGAAATTAAATCGAGACTTCTTGAACAAGCGTAATCTCGCCATCATCAATTCAAAGTTCGCTACAGGTGCAAAGAATACAAATAGTCAACAAACATACTATTCAAAGCACATGAACAATCAAAAGTGCTCAGAAATAAATTTCATCGTTGCATTTAAGAGCAGCACCCAATTATTCCGAGGGACCCTGATAAAAAGAAAGTTAGAAGAAAAGATCCACAATAGAACAGAGTTTGATTACCAACCAGTTGACACGCCAGTTTCACAAAAGTTCAGGAAATCTTCCAAACAACACCAAAAATTCATCCGAACTACAACGAGGTCTCCAAAGTAGATGCAAACCGACGGACGCTGAGCAATGAAATACGACAATACTTCGAAGAGGAACTACCAAAACTTCCAGCAACAAACGACCCTGAAAAAAATTCAACTCAACAATAAAGAAAGCTATCGATAACTGTATCCCACTGATAACACATGAAAGGCTTTGCAGAATATCTTCTAGTAGAAAAAAAAACACTATTTGAGATACGAAGAAAGCTATGGAAAACCCTAACTGAAAACGACTCTAAGATATTAAAAAATGATAAGAGAAAGTACCTTAGCTGACAACAAAATCTAGCTGGACCTTCAAATAAGAAGAATAGACATGGTAATGACAAAAAATGATTTCCATGAAGCTTTCAAACAAGCGTAAAGGGTATTAGGGGGAAATTTAAAACCTGAACGTACCATTACCATGAAGAATGGAAAATTCCTAAACGATAAAAAAACGCGTGAAAGTATTCAAAGAATATCTTCAGCTCATTCAAGAGAATAGAGAGCAAAACATCATGAACACTGAACTGGGTATTCCTGATGTAAACACCGAAGACGTCAATGCATCTCCTCCTCCAACCCTGAACAAACTTCAAGAAATCGCCAAAATGTTTCAGAACAATAAATCCCCTGAGCCTGGCGAAACGCAGAGTAAAACTCTAAGGAATAATATAAAGATACTAAAGTACCTACAACAACTCACAGAAGAACTCTTCCTTGATCCAAGTAGCTTGAACAAAAGCGAACTTATCTTTCTTTCAACTGGAAACATTATATTCCTATACAAAAAAGGAAACTGTCAACTTCCTTCCAACTATAGACCAATATCCTTATTCAACAATTCATATAAATTTAACACGGAAATGATAAACAATGGACAGAAAAATACCCTCGAAACTCAGTAGGAAGCTATCAGTACGGATTTCGAGAAAATACATGAACTAGACAAAAAACTAACTCCCCATAAACCGCTGCAAACACAGTCAAATAGAAACCACGGAGATACCTTGTCTCTTCATAGACTTCAAAAAAGCTTTCGATTCCTGTAAGCATCCTCTTCTTGAACTAAGCTTAAAAGAGAGAAAAGTTCCTGAAAGCTTTGTTAACATAATTCTCTACCTATATAAATATGCCGCAGTGCAAGTAAAGATAAAAAAAAACATATAAGTGACAGAGTAGAAATAAACAAAGGCGTGCTACAAGGTGACTCACTAAGCCCCACACTATTTGTACTTGCTCTGGACTCTCTGCTTCGAAGGATAATAAAGAAAATAAACTTGAACTTCCCAGAAGCAGAATTCTGTTTTCAAAATATTCTTGGATTTGCCGACGACCTTTGTATCTTGAGCAGAGATAGAAACATCTTGAAACACTTTATCCAATATACAGGGGAACTCTCACAATTGTCTGGTCTAAAGATAAATACACAGAAAACTCACTTCATGGGAAATAGTCAGGAGAAGGAAGCTCAAAGATAAGCTTTCGGACACTGCAATTCAACAACTGGTCAATAAACACACTTGCACCTCTTTTTCCAGAAACTTTCCGTCAAAGAGTGCCCTCGTAGGACATAGAACACAGTGTCTTCCATCGGAGACCGCGTTAGTTCAAAGTGGAAAGGACACTACGGCAGTTGCTGCAGCAGAGCAAAATTTCCTCTATAGAAACATCCCAATAGAAGAGCATCTGAAAACCAACCGCGGAACCATTCAAGGAGTAAAAACCTTTGGATATCTTGGAGTGAACATAACAGTGACAGATGAAGCACAAGTCAACCCATTTGCTAGAATACGGGCCACATAGAGAACACTTCGTAAACTGCAACCGATACTAAGGAATAATATGCTGACTGTCAGAAGCAAGAAGAACATAGTGAAAGCGCTAGTGGTCTCAACAATCCAATACGGTAACGAGTTTTGGAACCTGGAAAACAAAGATACATCTAAAGCCTTGAAGAAACTATCCAGAAACATAAAACGCATCCTCCTCCAACCAAATCCAACACAACCACTTGAACACACAAAGAAGGCTAACATTCTCGAAGCTGGAGACATAAGCATACTAAAAATATTAAAAGAAAAACAAAGGAGTTGGCTGGAGGCGTGCACAACTGCAGAAACAGATACAGAACTGGCTGAATCCTCAAGAAAACTCAAAGCACGCCTCTTCCCACAAAACTCTATTCCAGCTGAAAACCTTAACGTGCCTCTGGAACATATAGGAGAAGAACTAGAGCAATATGAACCCTGCCCCCCCCCCCCCCCTTCACCCGCTACCACCCGGGGAGAACAAACTATCCCCACCACAAATATCCTCCCAGCCTAAAACCATGAACCTTATATCCCCATCCACAACTATGAATAACTAAAAAGAGAAAATATACTTCAATAAGACAGGAGCATAGCTCAAGACACTTTAATTCATCGTCCGATACACCTCCCACGTGCAATTAAAATAACTACTGGCTTCATCTGCTTCTTGGATGGCTAGCTGGAAGTAGTTCAACTGGATTTCTTCATAAACCACGATTATCTTTTAAAACATAGTGATGAGCGACAGTAGAAGTAAAAAACTGGTGCAGGACATCTCAATAAGGCCAACAAAAGAACTTGGAACAATTAATTTTGTAACTGGAGGGCTGGATATGACGTCTGACAATATATCAATCTCTTTCATGATTTCTTGCGTGATTGGCTGATTTCGATTTGGATTATTCGAAAACTTTGGGAAATCAATATTTTGGGAGATCAAATGCGATAAATGAGTGCAACGAGAATAGTATCGTGATCATACTAATAGTGTCCCGAAATTCCGATAACCAATTTAGTTTAGTGACATTAGGAGCGTAAGACGGGAAACTTGCCTAGTCAGCGGCGAACCGGTATCGTTCCCTAAGATAAAAGCAGGGGCGATTTTGCAGATGTAGTACCTTATTCCCATCTTAACTATTAATTTCATAGCGCTATTTAGCTTATGTATTTGTTCTTGACGGAAGCCACTTTGTCAAAACACGAATTTTTTAACACTGGAGAGTTTTTCGCAGAGTATCACGTATTTGAGAGTTTCCGGAACATTACGAAATGTATCTGTCCAGTTGTTACTACGTTTTTTTATCGTATCATGAGTCAGGATAGTTAACGGTAATTTACCGAAAATTTTTCTTTCCGTTATTAACGGCAAACAAAATTAGAATCTTGTCGTTAAATGGGGAAATTGTCAAATTATAAACTGTGCGATGAGCAGTGATACTAACGATACTTTCCGGTGTTTCTTTCGAGATATCAACAAACTCAAAATTTTCTCTTCCTGGCTAAAGTCAAAACCAAATAAGTGCACAAAAATTTCCTTGTGTGAACAAAGAAGTGGTACAAGGAACAATAAAATTAGTTTTCAAACATAAACGAAGAACAAATTGTTCGCCGAAGCTACAAAAGTAGCTGTCTTCTACTTGTTGAAAATGTTGTTTAACTGCAAAGTCTAGAAAACACGTTTGATTGAGAGGAGAAAAGCTAAACATAAGTAAAAGTAGAAGAAATCTGCGAAATGAACTAAA
>JAALGZ010000125.1:0-7500 GCA_015227615.1 Labyrinthula sp. Ha | reverse complement strand
GACATTTTGGTTGTGCTCAGCTGCTCTGGATGTACCCCTAGCAGCTCCAGCTACAACTCCATCTACAAGTAGATCAACAGTTAGAAAGTGAAGGAATGTCAAAACACACCTAAAAATGGTATAATACTTAGTTTCTAGTTGATTACCAATAACCCAAGTGGTTTATAGAAGTTCTAGACATTTTGGTTGTCCTCAACTGCCCTGGATGTACCCCTAGTAGCTCCAGCTACAACTCCATCTACAAGTAGATCAACAGTTAGAAAGTGAAGGAATGTCAAAACACACCTAAAAATGGTATAATACTTAGTTTCTAGTTGATTACCAATAACCCAAGTGGTTTATAGAAGTTCTAAACATTTTGGTTGTCCTCAACTGCCCTGGATGTACCCTTAGTAGCTCCTTCGCTCCATCTACAAGTAGATCAACAGTTAGAAAGTGAAGGAATGTCAAAACACACAAAATGACATTATATAATACTTAGTTTCCTAGTTGATTACACCAATAACCAAGTGGTTTATAGAAGTTCTAAACATTTGGTTGTGCTCAACTGCTCTGGATATAACCCTATCAGCTCCAGCTACAACTCCATCTACAAGTAGATCAGCAGTTAGAAAGTGAAGGAATGTCAAAACACACCTAAAAATGGTATAATACTTAGTTTCTAGTTGATTACCAATAACCCAAGTGGTTTATAGAAGTTCTAAACATTTTGATTGTGCTCAACTGCTCTGGATGTACCCCTAGCAGCTCCAGCTACAACTCCATCTACAAGTAGATCAACAGTTAGAAAGTGAAGGAATGTCAAAACACACCTAAAAATGGTATAATACTTAGTTTCTAGTTGATTACCAATAACCCAAGTGGTTTATAGAAGTTCTAAACATTTTGGTTGTGCTCAACTGCCCTGGATGTACCCCTAGCAGCTCCAGCTACAACTCCATCTACAAGTAGATCAACAGTTAGAAAGTGAAGGAATGTCAAAACACACCTAAAAATGGTATAATACTTAGTTTATAGTTGATTACCAATAACCCAAGTGGTTTATAGAAGTTCTAAACATTTTGGTTGTGCTCAACTGCTCTGGATGTACCCCTAGCAGCTCCAGCTACAACTCCATCTACAAGTAGATCAACAGTTAGAAAGTGAAGGAATGTCAAAACACACCTAAAAATGGTATAATACTTAGTTTCTAGTTGATCAGCTACAGCTCCATCTACAAAGTGAATCAGCAGTTAGAAAGTGAAGGGAATAATCAAAACACACCTAAAAATGGTATAATACTTAGTTTCTAGTTGATTACCAATAACCCAAGTGGTTTATAAGTTCTAGACATTTTGGTGTGCTCAACTGCTCTGGATCTTACCCTAGCGGCTCAGCTAAAACTCCATCTACAAGTAGATCAACAGTTAGAAAGTGAAGGAATGTCAAAACACACCTAAAAATGGTATAATACTTAGTTTCTAGTTGATTACCAATACACCAAGTGGTTTATAGAAGTTCTAGACATTTTGGTTGTGCTCAACTGCTCTGGATGTACCCCTAGCAGCTCCAGCTACAACTCCATCTACAAGTAGATCAACAGTTAGAAAGTGAAGGAATGTCAAAACACACCTAAAAATGGTATAATACTTAGTTTCTAGATGATTACCAATAACCCAAGTGGTTTATAGAAGTTCTAAACATTTTGTTTGTGCTCAACTGCTCTGGATGTACCCCTAGCAGCTCCAGCTACAACTCCATCTACAAGTAGATCAACAGTTAGAAAGTGAAGGAATGTCAAAACACACCTAAAAATGGTATAATACTTGGTTCCTAGTTGATTACCAATAACCCAAGTGGTTTATAGAAGTTCTAGACATTTTGGTTGTGCTCAACTGCTCTGGATGTACCCCTAGCAGCTCCAGCTACAACTCCATCTACAAGTAGATCAACAGTTAGAAAGTGAAGGAATGTCAAAACACACCTAAAAATGGTATAATACTTGGTTTCTAGTTGATTACCAATAACCCAAGTGGTTTATAGAAGTTCTAAACATTTTGGTTGTCCTCAACTGCTCTGGATGTACCCCTAGTAGCTCCAGCTACAACTCCATCTACAAGTAGATCAACAGTTAGAAAGTGAAGGAATGTCAAAACACACCTAAAAATGGTATAATACTTAGTTTCTAGTTGATTACCAATAACCCAAGTGGTTTATAGAAGTTCTAGACATTTTGGTTGTGCTCAACTGCTCTGGATGTACCCCTAGCAGCTCCAGCTACAACTCCATCTACAAGTAGATCAACAGTTAGAAAGTGAAGGAATGTCAAAACACACCAAAAAATGGTATAATACTTAGTTTCTAGTTGATTACCAATAACCCAAGTGGTTTATAGAAGTTCTAAACATTTTGATTGTGCTCAACTGCTCTGGATGTACCCCTAGCAGCTCCAGCTACAACTCCATCTACAAGTAGATCAACAGTTAGAAAGTGAAGGAATGTCAAAACACACCTAAAAATGGTATAATACTTAGTTTCTAGTTGACTACCAATAACCCAAGTGGTTTATAGAAGTTCTAAACATTTTGGTTGTGCTCAACTGCTCTGGATGTACCCCTAGCAGCTCCAGCTACAACTCCATCTACAAGTAGACCAACAGTTAGAAAGTGAAGGAATGTCAAAACACACCAAAAAATGGTATAATACTTAGTTTCTAGTTGATTACCAATAACCCAAGTGGTTTATAGAAGTTCTAAACATTTTGATTGTGCTCAACTGCTCTGGATGTACCCCTAGCAGCTCCAGCTACAACTCCATCTACAAGTAGATCAACAGTTAGAAAGTGAAGGAATGTCAAAACACACCTAAAAATGGTATAATACTTAGTTTCTAGTTGATTACCAATAACCCAAGTGGTTTATAGAAGTTCTAGACATTTTGGTTGTGCTCAACTGCTCTGGATGTACCCCTAGCAGCTCCAGCTACAACTCCATCTACAAGTAGATCAACAGTTAGAAAGTGAAGGAATGTCAAAACACACCTAAAAATGGTATAATACTTAGTTTCTAGTTGATTACCAATAACCCAAGTGGTTTATAGAAGTTCTAGACATTTTGGTTGTGCTCAACTGCCCTGGATGTACCCCTAGCAGCTCCAGCTACAACTCCATCTACAAGTAGATCAACAGTTAGAAAGTGAAGGAATGTCAAAACACACCTAAAAATGGTATAATACTTAGTTTCTAGTTGATTACCAATAGTCCAAGTGGTTTTTTTTTTTTTTTTTTATAGAAGTTCTAGACATTTTTGGTTGTCCTCAACTGCCCTGGATGTACCCCTAGTAGCTCCAGCTACAACTCCCATCTACAAGTAGATCAACAGTTAGAAAGTGAAGATGTCAAAACACACTAAAAATGGTATAATACTTAGTTTCTAGTTGATTACCAATAGCAAGTGGTTTATAGAAGTTCTAGACATTTGGTTGTGCCAACTGCCCTGGATGTACCCCTATGGCTCAGCTACAACTCCAGCTACAAGTCAATCAACAGTTAGAAAGTGAAGGAATGTCAAAACACACCTAAAAATGGTATAATACTTAGTTTCTAGTTGATTACTAATAACCCAAGTGGTTTATAGAAGTTCTAGACATTTTGGTTGTGCTCAACTGCTCTGGATGTACCCCTAGCAGCTCCAGCTACAACTCCATCTACAAGTAGATCAACAGTTAGAAAGTGAAGGAATGTCAAAACACACCTAAAAATGGTATAATACTTAGTTTCTAGTTGATTACCAATAACCCAAGTGGTTTATAGAAGTTCTAGAAATTTTGGTTGTGCTCAACTGCCCTGGATGTACCCCTAGCAGCTCCAGCTACAACTCCATCTACAAGTAGATCAACAGTTAGAAAGTGAAGGAATGTCAAAACACACCTAAAAATGGTATAATACTTAGTTTCTAGTTGATTACCAATAACCAAAGTGGTTTATAGAAGTTCTAGACATTTTGGTTGTGCTCAAACAACTCCATCTACAAGTAGATCAACAGTTAGAAAGTGAAGGAATGTCAAAACACACCTAAAAATGATATAATACTTAGTTTCTAGTTGATTACCAATAACCCAAGTGGTTTATAGAAGTTCTAAACATTTTGGTTGTGCTCAACTGCTCTGGATGTACCCCTAGCAGCTCCAGCTACAACTCCATCTACAAGTAGATCAACAGTTAGAAAGTGAAGGAATGTCAAAACACACCAAAAAATGGTATAATACTTAGTTTCTAGTTGATTACCAATAACCCAAGTGGTTTATAGAAGTTCTAAACATTTTGATTGTGCTCAACTGCTCTGGATGTACCCCTAGCAGCTGCAGCTACAACTCCATCTACAAGTAGATCAACAGTTAGAAAGTGAAGGAATGTCAAAACACACCTAAAAATGGTATAATACTTAGTTTCTAGTTGACTACCAATAACCCAAGTGGTTTATAGAAGTTCTAAACATTTTGTTGTGCTCAGCAACTCTGGATGTACCCCTAGCAGCTCAGCTACAACTCCATCTACAAGTAAATCAACAGTTAGAAAGTGAAGGAATGTCAAAACACACCTAAAAATGGTATAATACTTAGTTTCTAGTTGATTACCAATAACCCAAGTGGTTTATAGAAGTTCTAAACATTTTGATTGTGCTCAACTGCTCTGGATGTACCCCTAGCAGCTCCAGCTACAACTCCATCTACAAGTAGATCAACAGTTAGAAAGTGAAGGAATATCAAAACACACCTAATAAAGGTATAATACTTAGTTTCTAGTTGAGTACCAATAACACAAGTGGTTTATAGAAGTACTAGACATTTTCGTTGTACTCAACGTCCCTGGTTGCAGCCGAAGAAGCTCCAGCTACAACTCCAGCTACCAGTAGATCAACAGTTAGAATGTGAAGGAATGTTAAAACACACCTAAAAATGGTATAATCCTTAGTTTCTAGTTGATTACCAATAGCAAGTGGTTTTATATAAGAAGTTCTAGCAGAGCATTTTGGTTGTGCTCAACTGCTCTGGACGTACCCCTATCAGCTCCATCTACAGCTTCATCTGTAAGTAAATCAACAGTTAGAAAGTGAAGGAATGTCAAAACACACCTAAAAATGGTATAATACTTAGTTTCTAGTTGATTACCAATAACCCAAGTGGTTTATAGAAGTTCTAGACATTTTGGTTGTGCTCAACTGCTCTGGATGTACCCCTAGCAGCTCCAGCTACAACTCCATCTACAAGTAGATCAACAGTTAGAAAGTGAAGGAATGTCAAAACACACCTAAAAATGGTATAATACTTGGTTTCTAGTTGATTACCAATAACCCAAGTGGTTTATAGAAGTTCTAAACATTTTGGTTGTCCTCAACTGCTCTGGATGTACCCCTAGTAGCTCCAGCTACAACTCCATCTACAAGTAGATCAACAGTTAGAAAGTGAAGGAATGTCAAAACACACCAAAAAATGGTATAATACTTAGTTTCTAGTTGATTACCAATAACCCAAGTGGTTTATAGAAGTTCTAAACATTTTGATTGTGCTCAACTGCTCTGGATGTACCCCTAGCAGCTCCAGCTACAACTCCATCTACAAGTAGATCAACAGTTAGAAAGTGAAGGAATGTCAAAACACACCTAAAAATGGTATAATACTTAGTTTCTAGTTGATTACCAATAACCCAAGTGGTTTATAGAAGTTCTAGACATTTTGGTTGTCCTCAACTGCCCTGGATGTACCCCTAGTAGCTCCAGCTACAACTCCATCTACAAGTAGATCAACAGTTAGAAAGTGAAGGAATGTCAAAACACACCTAAAAATGGTATAATACTTAGTTTCTAGTTGATTACCAATAACCCAAGTGGTTTATAGAAGTTCTAGACATTTTGGTTGTGCTCAACTGCTCTGGATGTACCCTTAGCAGCTCAGCTGCAGCTCACATCTGCAAGTGAATCAACAGTTAGAAAGTGAAGGAATGTCAAAACACACCTAAAAATGGTATAATACTTAGTTTCAGTTGATTTTAATAACCCAAGTGGTTTTATAGAAGTTCTAGACATTTGGGCCTCCTTTGCTCTGGATGTACCCCTAACGCTCCAGCTACAACTCCATCTACAAGTAGATCAGCAGTTAGAAAGTGAAGGAATGTCAAAACACACCTAAAAATGGTATAATACTTAGTTTCTAGTTGATTACCAATAACCCAAGTGGTTTATAGAAGTTCTAGACATTTGGTTGTGCTCAACTGCCCTGGATGTACCCCTAGCAGCTCCAGCTACAACTCCATCTACAAGTAGATCAACAGTTAGAAAGTGAAGGAATGTCAAAACACACCTAAAAATGGTATAATACTTAGTTTCTAGTTGATTACCAATAACCCAAGTGGTTTATAGAAGTTCTAGACATTTTGGTTGTGCTCAACTGCTCTGGATGTACCCCTAGCAGCTCCAGCTACAACTCCATCTACAAGTAGATCAACAGTTAGAAAGTGAAGGAATGTCAAAACACACCTAAAAATGGTATAATACTTAGTTTCTAGTTGATTACCAATAACCCAAGTGGTTTATAGAAGTTCTAGACATTTTGGTTGTCCTCAACTGCCCTGGATGTACCCCTAGTAGCTCCAGCTACAACTCCATCTACAAGTAGATCAACAGTTAGAAAGTGAAGGTATGTCAAAACACACCTAAAAATGGTATAATACTTAGTTTCTAGTTGATTACCAATAACCCAAGTGGTTTATAGAAGTTCTAAACATTTTGGTTGTCCTCAACTGCCCTGGATGTACCCCTAGTAGCTCCAGCTACAACTCCATCTACAAGTAGATCAACAGTTAGAAAGTGAAGGAATGTCAAAACACACCTAAAAATGGTATAATACTTAGTTTCTAGTTGATTACCAATAACCCAAGTGGTTTATAGAAGTTCTAGACATTTTGGTTGTCCTCAACTGCCCTGGATGTACCCCTAGTAGCTCCAGCTACAACTCCATCTACAAAGTAGATCAACAGTTAGAAAGTGAAGGAATGTCAAAACACACCTAAAAATGGTATAATACTTAGTTTCTAGTTGATTACCAATAACCCAAGTGGTTTATAGAAGTTCTAGACATTTTGGTTGTCCTCAACTGCCCTGGATGTACCCCTAGTAGCTCCAGCTACAACTCCATCTACAAGTAGATCAACAGTTAGAAAGTGAAGGAATGTCAAAAAACACCTAAAAATGGTATAATACTTAGTTTCTAGTTGATTACCAATAACCCAAGTGGTTTATAGAAGTTCTAGACATTTTGGTTGTCCTCAACTGCCCTGGATGTACCCCTAGTAGCTTCAGCTACAACTCCATCTACAAGTAGATCAACAGTTAGAAAGTGAAGGAATGTCAAAACACACCTAAAAATGGTATAATACTTAGTTTCTAGTTGATTACCAATAACCCAAGTGGTTTATAGAAGTTCTAGACATTTTGGTTGTGCTCAACTGCTCTGGATGTACCCCTA
>JAALGZ010000124.1:0-18166 GCA_015227615.1 Labyrinthula sp. Ha | reverse complement strand
AGGATAGTAAATTCAATATTGAAGAGTTAAATCATTAACGACTAGATTTTTATATTGCATAACCAATATATAATTGTATATATCTCAAACTATAATACAAAATATAGCAAATGTAGGAGATTGTCATCTGAGCCAAGAGTACTGATGGTTTAGCCGTTATTAATAATTAGTTAATTGTAAGTTAATACCTAACCTTATACGCTAACATATTACATATTTCAAGACACCTAAATTTATATAAAAAGATCAAGTGTAGGATCTGATCAGTACATACATCAGTACGGTATTACATGGACATTTTTTCTAAGATGACTCTCTGTGCTTTGAACACAGGTATGCCATGTCCGTCTTCGGTTCCAGATCCAACTCAATATGAGTCCATTGAGACCTGATGTTGATGCTTCTGGAGAGTATATCAATTTTGTTGGCAAAAGGATAAAGTTTATTCAAAAAAATAATGGAATAATTTTGGTTTTGTTAAAGGAGGAGTAGTATACGTTCTTAAAACAGAATTGAATTTTTGCTTTTCGACTTTACTAAAAGTGTCAGTGTATTTCAGTTGGGGTGAAGATCTTCTTTTGAAAACCAAACATGTTTCCTGAGATTGTTGGAGGATATGACCCAAAATCTTGAAAATCTCACCGTGTTTGGTATATTTAATCCAAGTAATGTAATTGATTAAATAATATTGTTATTCTGCAGCCCAATTTAAAATGCAATGATAACTAGAATTAGTAACCCAAATATATAAATGGGAACCAAAAGGAAAGTGAGATAGAGAAAGTTTGATTTTTTTTTTATTTTTCGAAGATAAAGTAAGATATTTTAATGCAACTCCACGAGTTGGATTCTTACTTCTAACAGACCATGGAGGATCCATAACAACAACTTGAAAAATGTTGTCTTTAGATCTAGGTTTGTAAGATTTAAGATCAAATATATTAGTAATATAAATCATCTTAAATTGGGGTTCAAAATGAATAGTGGATTCGCTTCCATCAATAAGAAAAGTATTTTCACCGAGATATTTTAAAATAATTTTATTTTGTGTATCAATTTTGAGATAAACAAGCTTAATTGAATCAGGAAAAAGAGAGATAACTAAATAGTTGCTATAATATTTAAATCTTGTTTGTAAAAATCGGAGTCGATTTGAAAAATGTCTTCTTCAAAAGGTAAAGTTAGGATAGAATACAAAGAACTAAGAGTGGTCCAATTTCTTCATTTGAGAATAAGAATCTATTAAGGTGATTCCATAAATCTTTGTTATTAAATATAGTTCCTTGTACATCCTGCTTGAAAATTTTAATTGAATTTTATTTTTTTTGAAAAGAATAAATATTGTGCTTAGAAAATACCTGTATAGCGGCCAGATCTTCAGACTCTTCTAATAACAATCTTAGGTGCTTTAAGTCATTCAACCACCTAAAATAAATAATAGAAGTACATGATCCATCAACTAATGTAACTTCTTGTCTAAAAAGCTGTAAAATATGTTCCTTTTCTAAAAGAGTATTGAAAGTTCCAGGCAAGTTTCTGTGGAATTCGTTAATATCAAAGTGGTGAGATAAGAAATCTTTAGCATCCTTCATCTTTTACTTTAATCATTGAAAGATTCCAATAGTTTGTAAATTGAGGAACCTCTGAAACCACATTTCCATCTGTTATTTGCATCTAAAAAGAAGAGAATTTATCTTGAGATATTCAACATAGCATCCAAAACCATACTTCAAGACCAAAGCTTCCAAGATTAATTTTTCTTCGGGATACCAGTCCAAAGTGTTGCCTTCTAGAGATCGATCAATATATCTGAGTTTTGTAGACCTGACTTGAATCTGACTAATATTTATATTTCTTCTTCGATTTTGTCTTGTGTTATGTTTTTTCTTATCTATTTTCTCCATTAATACTAATAAATGAAGCCTCTTTCCTTGATCATGAATCTTTTCTTTGACATGGTTTCTGACCAGAATAGGAAGATCTTGATACATCAGCTCGAGATCTTGCCAGGTATCCTCGTTGGTGTCAAAACCCAACCATCTGGTTTTGATTTCTTAACGAGCTCTGATGTCCTGAGAAAAACCAATTCCAATAAACGTTTCTACTTCTAAAAATTGAAAATTATGAATAAGATGAGCTTTTAATTTTTTGTTCCCTAAAGGTTGGCTATCTGAATACCACCATAGCCTGCTGCCATGGACTAATCTTGTTTTGTTAGTCAGAGATTCAACAGAATAAACGTCTTTGGAAACTAAATCAGTAATTTGAAATGGACCTATCCATGTCACCCTAGTTTTTTTGGCACTTTGAGTACCTTCTTTTAAAATAAGAAAGTAGCCTCCAACATTAAATTGTAAGATTAGGTTATGACTAGGATCCCTTATTTTATTATCTGCTTCTCTCTTAAGTAGAACATTATTATAGACTTTAGAATGTAAATCCTACATAAGTTTAGAAATATTTTCAGCCTCTTCTAATGAAATACTAACTTGATCCGGTTGTAATATCTTATCCGCAAGATGTATTGCGAAGTGCTTTAGATCTTGTAAATAAAGAGGTTCTTTAATAAGAAAATATAGAAATAACTCACTGGGAGTAGCATTTAATCTTCTTGACATTGGTTTATTATTGATAAGGTAAGTGATCATGGGTAACAGAGTTGGCCATTCTGCTTCCTGTAATCTAAATTGAGAAACTAAGCTGCGAATGTAGCTTAAAATGGTTGAATTAACAGTTTCTATTGCCCCATTAGTCCGTGGTGAATAAGCAATAGTGTAACTTGTGAAAAACCAACCGCTCTTGAAAGTTTTGAAAGCAGTCCATTTGCAAAATGAGAACCATTATCTGTGACTATCAAAAAGGATTGAAGAAAACCATAGTTTTCTCTCCAAGTTAATAAAGCATCAACCATAGAACTGGCTGATGCCCCCCTCTGAAAAAGACATCTGTATTTTTCTTGTTGCTGAATCTAGAATAGCAAGAATATAAACAACTGAATTGACATAGAGATAATCAGCCCTCAATATTTCTCTGGGCTTCTTCACTAACTTTGGAAGTCTATAAGATTGTCTAGTTAAACGAGGTGAACGATTGCAATGCAAACATTTTCTTCGAAAAGTATTTAAGAGTTTTGAAACATTCTTTCTATGCAAACCATAAAAATAGACTTCTGACATATATTTCTTTTCTACCTCCTTACTAGGATGACCACATTGAGTGTGGTTGACAGCCATATGTTACACGCAGCGGTTTGCCACGTCATTAGTGTAAAATATAAATACTGATATATACGTTAAGAGATAACTGAGATACACAAAACACATTTTTAAATATTCGGAGAGTGGTCAAATTAAAGAATAGAAATAAAATGGATTTCGTAGGCTATATTGGTCAATCTCAATATACATTGGAAAAATCGACTATTTCTAAAGCAAAGATAGATTTCCAGAAACATCCATATTTGACCAAAAAAGCCAAATTGGATATGGAAGCAATAATAAAAAGATCGGAAAAGAAGATGGACATTATACCTAAAGAAGCAAGAGATCAAATTAATCATAAGCTCAGAGGTTTAAGCCCTTATCTTATACCATTTATTGCAGATGATTTCGAAAGTGAAATGAAATGTTACGAAAAAAATCGTCAGGAGCTCAATATGAAGTTTGGGAGTCATTTATTTATGATAAAAAGAAAAACATACAAAAATGCTTCATCTTTTAATTACGACGTTCCGAAGAGCAGATGGTTTGAAGATATAAAAAGAGCAAGAAATTCAGGAAATGTTTACCATGAATTCTCTTATACAGAAGATGCAATAGATCTATATGATTTGGAAAGGATGAGATTATTTAGCGCTTTCCAGCATGTAATTAACGCCACCTTGTTTTCTGTTAAAAAACAGTATGATGTAACAATATGTTTAAAAGAGATAAAAAATCCATCACAGGCTGCCAGACGCTATCAAGCAAGATTTAAAGATGTCTATAGATATTCTAAGCAATATGGTCGCCAAGTTAAGTACTGGGCAGAAAGATCTAGAAGCTTAGGGGTGCCTCCTTATTCTTGTGATGATGATCTTATAAGTTTTCAAAACATGCTTGATGCTTACCTTACGGATAACCCCGGGGAAAATTATTATAATGCATTTAATACTTGCTTGGGACTTTTCTTCGAAAGATCATTTGTTTGGGAAGAGAAAACTAGTAACATCACTTACCATGGATTTTTCCATGCTTCTAATCAATTTCCTAAAAGAGCTTTTGAGAGAATCTCTTTCTTTTTAGCTTATTTGTCTTTGGCAGTTTCACTTTTGAGCAACGATGAGGTTTATGATGGAGAAGAAAATCTTTGCCTCTCTTCTCACCCTTTGGGATCTCTTTTTTCAAGATTAGCATTTGACAACATAATGATCGAAATGTTGAAACCTCCATTGTATTCTTTGGGCAGATCAATCCGAGGTTACAGGATGGACAGAATAGACCAAATTGTCACGAGCATTAAAAGAGGGTTTAAAAGAAATGAACAAATACATGATGTGAAATTTCGATCTGATGAAAAAGATGTCCCCGAAATGGTGAATTTCAGAGACCCTGAAGATCTCAAGCGGCTCCATCCTTACTTTCGGGAATTGGCCAATTTTACATGGGCTACCTCTGTAATAGATCTCGGGATGGTGCATGCGTACTTTGAAGACAACGAAGAGCTACCTGTGAAATTGAAACAGAGCAAAAACAAGAAAGTGGAGAAGTCAAAGATAAAGCCTGAGAGCGTGGAAAAGATATTGAAGGCGAGATTCAAAACCTGGAAAAAGTTTCATGATGATTTGGACCCTGAACTTATGCATGTTATGATTTCAGCGTGTTTCAGTGAGTCTTACAGAAGATTTTTCTATAATCAATTTGCTAGCGCACTGATGTCCACTGTTGCTGATTGATTTTGAGCTCTAAAAAAAAACCTTTATAAACCAAGATTAAATTTAGTTTCCCCTTGTGAAAATTTGGCTCTAGCAGTACTTACCTTTTTGATAGGTAAGACCTTGCCATCAAAGAGTTCAACTTCTTTTATGTACCTAGGATCTTCTTCTTTAATTGAGTAATTTCTCATCAACTTGAGACTCGAAACATTACGGGATGCTCCAGTGTCAGCAATCCCTTGCACCTATTCAAAATTATTTAAATGAATATTCTTTAAACTCAAACTAATGTCATGGCGAGAAAAACCAATTTTCTTTACTTTGATTCTAAAGATCTTAGTATTTTTTCCCATTTGTTTTTGAAAGTTCTTGCTTATGGGCTACAGCTTGTTTTTTAGTTTAAGTTTTCAATCCAGCACGATTGTTCATAAAAGCCTGCTTAATCCTCGCAAGGTTAAGGTGCTTAGCACCCAACATTAGTTTGTCTAACTATACATTGACAAAGGCTGGAGCCTTCTTTAATAATATTTTTATTATTATTCTACGATGTTGATCCATTTCGCTTTCGGTGAGGAACCTCAATACTTTATTAACACTGTCGAAATAAAGATATATTTGTTCTTCAGGAGATAAGATCGTGATGGCCACTCCAACTCTTCAGCTGGAGTGGTTAAACATCTTGCACGATTTATTCTATCAAACTTAGAGACGTGCTTTTTCAAATATTTATGAATAGAAAAAGGACTAGTAACATCGACACCTCTGTGTCTTAAACTTGAAGTAACACCTTCTGTCAAGAGAGCCTGGATATTTAAATTTGGAATATTAGTAGCGATTCCATCAAAATTGTGAAGACAATTGATAATCGGTTTTTGAGGAAGCTCCTTTAACTTAGGAGAAAGTTGAAATTAAACCAATGGAACACCAGAAGGTCTGCGTTCAACAACCATGCGCTGCTTGTAATCGTACATGTATCCTTTTTTATTGGCATTTTCATCAATGTAGGAACTACCAGTCTCACTCCAAGGGTCGAGTGATCGATGAGACATGGCGCTTTCTACGACCCCTTTAGATGTATTTACTTCTTTGTCATATTTTCGATGTTCAAGAGCTTCCTTTTCTGCAGCATTTTCGTAAGTTTCGGGAAGATTAGATAATCTTTCAACTAGTTCAGTTTTTTGTTCTCTAATCGCTGCTTCAGTTTCGTTGAGTTCCTCTTGCCTCATTCTAAGAATATCCTGAAGCTGATCATTAACTTGTTTTTGTTCCATGAGGCTGTTTTCAAGGTCGTTATTCGCTGCCTCTCGTTCTGCAAGCTGCTTGGACAATTTCCCTAGACGACTTCTTTCCCTCTGATGTCTCAGAACTTCAGTGAGGGTTCCAGTTTCCACAAAATCCTGTGTTCCAGTCGCACGAGTAGTTCTTTTTGAAGGAACATCTTCAGCTTCGTCTCTACGCTGTGGAGGCTGGGGAATGTCATCTAGGGGTGTGTTATTCGAATCATTTGGTTCACTAGTGGAAGAAGCCTCAGAAACTGAATTTTAAATATTTTCGGAGGTCCCTTGGTCTGTCATTTCTTCGAGGTTATTCGAATAATGTCTTCTTTCCTAGGATAGTAAATTCAATAGTGAAGAGTTAAATCATTAACGACTAGGTTTCTATATTGCATAACCGATATATAATTGTATGTATCTCAAACTGTAACACGAAATATAGCAAATGTCTAAGATTTCTATCTGAACCAGAAGTACACACATCAGTCCGGCATTACATGGACACCTTCTGCAACGACGATGCCTGCAAAATCTTTTCCAGTTACATAGTCTTTCACATAATGAATAAAGGGAAATGCAGCAAGATTGAGTCTATATTCCACTGGACTGTAAATAAAAACAAAACAAGAATATACTTAATCCCAGCCGCCTTTACTTTAATCAACACCTGCGTGTGGCTGAAATTAGGTATTTCCAAATCTTCCTTCCATTCCACCTCATGATCAGGACGAAGAGAAGTTGAAAAAATAGCACCTTTCATAGTGTCAACTTGTACATAATCTTTTCCGATATTCGTTTCGTGAAAATGTTCCACCGATGGGAGAAAAGGAAAGAGTCAGTTAAAAAGGTAAACGAAGAAAGCGCTGAAAACAGAAAGTAGAAAAAGGGAAATTTTTGGAGAGCAGCGAATAAAGCTTACGATGGTTAGGGTGACGAATATCTCACCGATAGCTGTTAAACTGATGTATTGATCCATGTTTGTTTGTATCTTTCAGATTAATATCTTCTGAGAAATGATTTGATTTCGAATATTGATATCCGAATCGAATTTTGGTATAAATGGCCAGAATAACAGAATGACGATGTTCAGCAGACTTTACAAGAGACCAAAACAAAAATATGTCAATGAGCTCCTTGTTTGCTATTCTGAAGTATTCAAACAGCATTTAATTGATGTTTTCTTTGCTTCATATTCAAAGAAAAGAATAAAAACAGTTTTACATCACCATTGTTGGATCGACAAAATCCAAACTCCATGGTTTACTTCTTAACGATAGTAGACAAGTGAATTAAACCTCAAACCCAATATATCTCAACATATTTGTCGGGAAACTAGGTCTTTTTTCTTTTTAGAAAAGTTAAAGCTACGTTCAAATGTTTTTAATTTCCCAAAGAATGTCGATAGTTTGATCTGTGTCTCACTTAAATTTTAATTGGTGTTGACTTGCTGTTCGTCAAGAGCTGCGTACTGATTTATTGTCTCGGAACTGCCGAGTTGTTATATTGAATTGAGGATTAAGTCTCCGAAATAAAAAAATGATGGTCTTACTCTATATATAGTACTAATTTGTAGCCTTTTTAAGCTCCATGACCTCTAAGTAGACAATCTAGCTTCCATTGCAATTGCTATTTTTTCAGGAGCTAAGTATATTAAGTCAGCTGATGCAGAGACGTTACTCCCGTGGCTATTTCTTAATGTAATAACCAAATTTTTGTCACACCTGGACACATGAAGCCAAGAACAAATTATTCCTAGCTCAGATAAGTCATGGGGTACTATAATCGGACTTAAATCAATAAAATCCGCGTAAAACGTTTCCTGAATACCGTAATTTGTTTTTTCTGTACTAATAGTATTCCTAATGTAGCTCTTCTTCTTATATAAGAGTTAATCACAACATAATTATTCGGTTTGTATAGTGCTTATTTCTTAATTTTGTATTTTTCAACGGCTCGATGATTAACAATAACCTTTTTCTTGTACTTTTCCCAGATGCAAGGTATTTTAACATTGTTTTACAAGAAAGGAGATCTCATCACGTTCAAATATTCTTGAAAATCAAATAATGAATAATGTTCCACTTATTTATTTTGAAATGTTTTATTTTCATAATTCTTATTTTTATTAATTCTTCCTGTGATGACGCGTATTTGCGTGTGGAATAGTTGATTTTTATCACATCAAAATTTGTCAGCTAGACTTTCCTTGGTGACAACTTTCTTCAATTTCACAAAACTCTTTAGTTAATGTTTTAATTATTTCTAGTAGAACTTATGCTGTGACTAACATGATGGCATTCGGGCTGTGTGGAGAAGCAATATATTTCAGTAAGTACCAGATTTGAAAAGTTTTCTTAGCTGCCGGTAAGACCATTATTTCAAACTCTGAAATAGAAACTTTACATCCGGCTAGGTCTAACTTTAAATGCATGTATAGTACTGATCCAAAGAAATCCTAAACTCATCTTTGGCAATATTTGGGTTCTTATGATCACTGTATTTTTGTTGTATTTCCCTAACTACACAGGATCAGTCGAAGAAACTGTTCACCCCTCATCAGATGCCTCAGATCATTAGACACCTTAATAATCAGTATCCATGAGTAAGTTAATTGGTTTGATCTGTTTAGATCAAACATTAGAAGCATAGACATTGCACAAAGTGATTAGTTATTTTTGATTGGAGTCTTTTGTCTATTATGAACTTAAGGCTCGGATCTCCAATGAAATTTCCGGATGGAAAAGATACTTCTTCGAGCTACAGATATTAACCTACCAGTGGATTTGTTACTTATGAAACTCAGTGAATCTATTCATTTCTTTTATAGTTTAAACATGGCCACCTATGTTTCCTATTCATGTTGTGTTTTTCATGGTAATGTTAATAGACTGTATGCCTTTATTAAAAAACTATTAGCATTATTTTAATATTTAGTATAAATAGCATTGTGTTCCTTTTTTAGTGGTTGCTTAGTTCCTACATTAGTATGATGTTTGGAGAATAATTAGTTAAAATTGCTTTCACATATATTTCCAATTTATTTTGTGCTATACTTACTTTTGTTATCTCAGAAGTTGAATATGTTTGTTTTCAAATTCATATTGGCTTTGGCAAAAGCTCTAAAAAAAGTACTTTATAGTATATATAGATGTTTATGTATATCAATGTTATTTCTTATGTCTTTTAGTGGTATAACTTCTAAAAATCATTGGATTAGTCCCAAATCCCATCATGCTCATATATAGTTTTTAACTTTGATAAAATACCATTTACGTCTTGCACATTGATTCCTAACAAATAACTACACTAAAGAGGGGGAAGAAATATACCTTGAAGATCAGTTACGGTTTTTTTGAAAGTCTCTTGGAATGTAGAACTTGCGATAGGTATAAGAGTATTTAATTTTAAGTCCTGTGTCAGTACTATTTGTTGCTATACTACGTAGCTCCGATATCTGGTGCATTTACGTACGAACGCAGCCTGCATATATAACTTTCAAAATATTCCCTAATATAAACAACTAGGAGGAAGCATTTTGAGGTATGTTTAAATATAGGAAAGTCATATATTATTCTCAATGAACAAGAACTTAAAATAAGTATCATCACGTGAAGATAAAAAAAGGTATTATTTAAGCTTCTTTGCTTTTTTATTTGCTAATAAAATGAAAAAGGAACAATTAATGACATAAAACGTTCTGAGGTTAATTTTATCCTCGGAGTGGAGAATCTCATTTCCCTTTGAATAAGACATACATTCTATTGGCAACTTCAAGTACTGGGCAGGTGTATCTTTCACTAAGTATCTAATTGATAATACAAAACAGTATTCAATAAGAATTGGTGAACAGATTTTAATAAATGAATTTGTAGATAGGCGAAGTAATCAACATGAGAAACTCGTAAAGGCCAACATGTAGCTCTGGTGTACAGTCCTTGGGGCAAAACATTGGAAGCACTTATACTACTCAAAAATCTCCTATCAGTTTCTTTTTTTAAGTTAACTTTACTGCAAAATCAACCATTCAAATAAATTCATACCGATAATATTATAACGTTTAATTTTATTTTTAGATTAACAAGGGAGCTAACTATAAATAACAATTGCGTACATACGTTTTGATTCGACTTATATTTCTAGGCTAATATAGGTACATTTAACCATAAATACAAATCATAGCCGTTCAAAAATATAAAATTTATAAAATTGGATTCAGCAACAAACCTTGATATACCAAAAACTTAACGCTAGATAGCCTTTTGCACGTTTATCATTATATAAAATAGTAGATTTAAGTATAAGGTTTCTGCTATTGTAAGGATTATTTCTTACATCAAGAAAGCCTTGATAAGTTTCTAATATGAAACTATCGTATTATGTTGAAAGAAGTTCACGCTAAACAGATATCACCTAGCATGACTTATTAAACTTAACTAAATGTTTGTTTGGGTTCAATAATAATGTATTTCATTTGGGCTACTAGAAAGTTATTTTCTTTGGGGTAACATTGACCAACTATGGAACCTCTTTTACAGAGATTCTACGTAATTATTTGATTCTTTTAAAAGATAGGTATCATGGTTCATACAATTAGCTCATCTGGCATTTTAATACATAGATATAAAATATTAAAATATGTTCCTGCTACGCTCGCATTATTATTGTTCTTTATATAAACTCATAAGGGAATTCTTAATTGTTGCCACATATATAAAATAGCAATAGCTGGGTAAAAAGAGAGATTTTCTTGAGCATTGGAAAAACTATATTAAGTTTTCTGGTGGTCTTATGCTATCATAAGGCCAAGTTACTATTCCAGATATATCGTTATAGAATTGAGAACACAGTAATAAACTAGCGATTTTAATGCATGTAGACATAATAAGAATCAGTTTATTAACTTTAAGAAACTTTAGTACACTAATTGGTAATGGTAAATTAAGTTTACGAAGTAGATACAATAAATAGCAATATACATGGTTACTTTGAGGTAGTATTATCAGCTTGATATTAAGTCTTGCTTGAGCTCATAATCTTCAGATTTAAATTTCACATCTTTTTATCGTTAATGTTTCAATCTTCAGAAAATGTTCTGCTATCATGCTTTCTAATTAGTAACTTATATATATATATATATAGAAGCTTTAGTCACTCCGAGATTTATTCTTATTTAGAGAAGACAGTAATAACTAAAAGAGCCATTTGATCAAAGTAGGTTAGATGCATCAGATATCTAACTATGAACTATTTCAGGAAGAAACAGGAAGAAAATTGTATTATAAAAACCAAAATAAATAATTGATTGAAATAACTTGCAGACGCTTTGATAAGAAGGTGATTATGTAGTTTTGTGATATTCTCTTGTCTTTAAGATATTCAACGTGAGTCTGAAAGCCAAGAACAAACTATAATTCTCATGGGTCATATCAATTGATCTGGTAAATGCGGTTTAGATCATAGCCTCCAAGAAACCCAATTTGTGTAATTAGAGTGGCAAGAATCGTGTTTTAGTAGAAACAAAGTTAGTGTTTACTCCACTATACGTATAAATAGCAGTTTAGTTACCGTTTACAAGTCAAATCGCTGCTTGTAACATGTGGTCTCATTATAAACCCCACACTGGATCAAAACTAAAGAGCACCAATAGGTAAGAAGTTAATGTGTCATCTAAAATATCTTAATATATTATTATCTAAACTTTTCAGTACATAAAATAAAACTATTGACATATTTCGAGGGTAAATAGTTATTTGTGCTGATCCAACTTTTTCTTTGTTAGCCATAAACTTGTTTGATCCAAACTGAATACAGTAAGGAATAGTTTAATTAATGTGATACATTGCTACTGCGCAAAAAGCATGAGTGTCATTTGATAGTTAAATGCTATCAGAAATCCATAAACAACCTAGCACTTAACAGGGGTGGAACTAAGTATGTATATCAGCAGTCTTAAGCAAAAAATGGCGTGACAAACTAGAGATACATAATAACACAAAAAAAGAATATTTACCAAGCTATGTGTCAGCTAAATTCTAAGGATTAAGACAGTATTTTCTCGGACTTTAACCATAAGCCTTGAAATTTTGCTGAAGAAAGTGAAAATTTAAATATTTGAGATAACCCAAAGCTTGTTCATAATACTCAAATTTGCACATCAATATTTTTTAATGATCTCGAGAATTTAAACTCTTCATGATAGCTAACAGAAACATAGGAAATTATTAAAAAACTCTGAAGAGTTGCAAACTTCTTAACTCACCGATTTAATCATATGTTCCTCCCACGGGGCTTCCAGACTCTGTGCTTTATTTAACAGAAAAGATTGACATCCTAGATATTGTAAAAGTGAAATAGTGGAAAATGAAATGAAAATCAGGCTAATTGATGTGCGACTTTCATCAACAGCTATATTTGTAGACATGGCATAACTGCGATAAACAGCTAACAAACTAAGGTTGAATATTAAGATTGCTACTCATGATTATTTCATTTTAATTAGATTGTTGGACTAAAAACCACACTTTCTTATTTCTTAGTTAATAATATTAAATATGAAGAAGCCAACCCAAGTTTTGAAAGGACAGATTGGCGGTCCTTATATACTGTGTCAACTAGTTTTGTGGATAGAATCGATTCAACTCAAAATGTACTCAAAACAGAAACATGCAACTTTTGGGTTTAGATATTCAATGCTAAAGAATTATTAAGCTTGCATAAAGACGCCAATCTTATCAAACGGGTAAAATATATTCAACATTTCTATTTGCAAGACGCAGATGGAACAAGCAATGCTAGGTACAAGCTCGGTTCAAAACTTACTATAAAAAATGTTCCCTGTACATAATATCAATACTTTATTGCCTAAAGACGAGAGATCTTTAAGTTTTACTATTCTGTTGACAGATCCTCAACCCTCGCTTTATAATAGTTAATGATTTCATGTTTCGCCAATTATAACTCCATATACATTCAAGCAATATCACTCAATTCTCCGCAAAATCTATGAAACTTCCATCCAAACACAAAAACAGTGTTCAAAACTTATCCGCAGATACTATTATCATTAATCTATAAGCTCACCTATTCTCTTAATCTTAGTTTATTCTAAGCATTAATCCATTGGAGTTCAGCTCCAGGTTTGCCTTGTACTAATAAATTAATTTTATACTTCTGCTTCGGTTAAGTAATGAGATAATTGTGTTGCATACTTAAAATTGGAGTAGAAATACATTAGCTAGTAGCAGTGACTTGCTCCAAACACTCAATTAATATTTAAGAAATGCACTGAACTATTAGCATGCAACGAGGTAGTGTATACTTATAGAATATTTTATGCAACCAATATTTTTCTACGATGGACCCAAATTCAAAGCTTTAATGCTGCTTGGTAAGCATTTGTAATACTTCCTAGAGCTCATACAGGTATCCATGAAATTATTATCAATGAAACGTTGTTGAATCTTACCTTGGTAACTGAAGACATATCTAAGACTTTAGTCATTATTATAGGCGACTTAAACATCAGTTCACAAGGTACCTGTTTGCTTACAAAGTAAAGCTTAAGTTTGTTTTTTAATTCTGAATTGTTAATCTATGGCAATTTTACCAAAGCGTATTCCAGTATCGTTCAATAGTTTATAGGTGCCCAAAATTTCCAGTAATAAGAAAAACTATCAGAATTAAGAGAAAAATCTAGCTGGGATACTCTCGTGGTTATTGTTTACAGAGTAAATTACGCACTAATAACAGAAAGGCATAATTTAGCTCAACTTTCAGGTTAAGGAAACTAAAAATAAAAGCATTAGTTACTTCCAAACTTAGATCTAAATCCTTGCACTGGTCTTATTTCTAGACTCCTTGGTTAGCTGGGCCTTGAAAAAATCATATAGAAAGATTTTTATTCTTAATATGTTCTATGCGCTAGTCCATGCATCAAAAAGAAGGTTTTGCACCAATTCTATTTCACTGGTGACCACTTTATTATTACTGCCTTTTCTCAACACTGATATTGAAACTTCGACTTATTTTTTTCTCCTCACGCTTGAGCAAACCAAATATCTTTTGGTGAAAATTGTATGATATCATAATTAGAACATCAAGATATCTACCTTGTGCGGAGACCCATTTTGGCAGAAGGTGATTCTTGGTTGGACAATCACCTGAATTCCGACTTAGAAACTAAGGTTACTGAACTACAAAACAAAATTACTTTTCTTCGTTAAGTGTTCCCACGCCCAAACTAAATCGAAGCAAAGAAGAAACCAGTAATGATGTGGTACTTCCAGTAATAGATCTTCTCTTTTTAACTTCATTAATATGAGAATTCTAATAAGTTCTCTATTCCATTCCTTTTTAAATCTGTCTTCTCCTGTTTAATTTTACAGCTAGAGCAAAGCCGTATGCCGTCTGACTGAGCACAAGGGTTGCATAAGAAGGACTTAATTTAAGCACGCTGCCTAGATTTAGACCCTAGAGCCTTATTTATAAAAACTATCGAAGAATACCATTATTTACTTGCAGTCGCCAAAACACATGTGACGACTTAACGTGAGGATTTTGTCACGACTATGATGTTGAAACTAGAAATGATAGATGCTTATGATAGATTGTTGCTTCCTTGCATTATTAAGAACTTTCAAATTCTGAGAAGCACTCACTTCCACAATTCACAATTTTACTAATTTTTTGGAATTCTTCACATATTCTTCTTGTTTGTCTCATTGAACTATGACTTTTTCTCTTGCGACATCATCTCTTTAGATTCATCTTCCTTTTCATTAAGCAGAGAGTTATGTTTCAGCTAGGCGAAGACGCGATACCGGAACATCAATTTCTCAATCAGGTCCTCATATCGAACATTGGCCAGTAAGCAAAAGTTCCAGAATTATAAATTAACGCTTGTAGCGAGCAAAAACTAATTTGAATAAAGGGAAACTAAACTCTCATATTCTACGCACTGAAGAGTTGATAAATAAACAACAATTCTACAGTCTAAATACAACTTTTCCCACATTCTTTCTCGATTGGATCTTGACGAGTCCATCCCAGAGAGAAATATTATCCTTGAGGTCAATGACTTCTTGGAGAACAATAGATTTTGGGTTACCATAGATCTTGGTTATTTTTTCCATGCGTTCAACTGTAGGAATGCAGCTTCCAATTCTCATAACCACATTCTTTGGGTTCATCCAGGGTAAATAGCTTTGAAGAATCGTTCCTAAGGTCTTTTCATGCATATCTACTGGATGCCAAGAAGCTCCAGGTCTTAACACAGGAGTTAATAAATCAAAGTATTGAAAGGAATTCACCGCTCCATAAACTACATCAAACGCATTTTGGTTCTTCTCATCCTGCAGAAAGGCTTTAACATCATCGTCCACATTGTAATTTAAAACCTCCTTTGCACCCATCTTCCTGACAATGTCATTGTTTTTGGCCGAGTTAATGCTCACGAGTCTTTTATCTTTGTTTTGCTCTTGTCTAAGATATTCCAGCGCAGATAAACCACATCCGCCAGAACCTCCAATAACAAGGATATTCTTGTCTTGAAGTCCACCTGGAATCTCATCAAGATAGACAAACGCAGTTATTCCAACCAAAGGAACAGCTGCTGCTTGTTCAAAAGAAAGTGATGTTGGTTTTGCATAGGTGCCTTGGCAGTTTGCCACAGCATATTCAGCAAAGGATCCAAGGAAAGTCATTCCATAAACTTCTTGGTCATTCTTAAGGTGACTACAGTCTGAGCTGCTTCCTTTGTCTTCTTTCCTAGGATAGTAAATTCAATATTGAAGAGTTAAATCATTAACGACTAGATTTTTATATTGCATAACCAATATATAATTGTATATATCTCAAACTATAATACAAAATATAGCAAATGTAGGAGATTGTCATCTGAGCCAAGAGTACTGATGGTTTAGCCGTTATTAATAATTAGTTAATTGTAAGTTAATACCTAACCTTATACGCTAACATATTACATATTTCAAGACACCTAAATTTATATAAAAAGATCAAGTGTAGGATCTGATCAGTACATACATCAGTACGGTATTACATGGACATTTTTTCTAAGATGACTCTCTGTGGTTTGAACACAGGTATGCCATGTCCGTCTTCGGTTCCAGATCCAACTCAATATGAGTCCATTGAGACCTGATGTTGATGCTTCTGGAGAGTATATCAATTTTGTTGGCAAAAGGATAAAGTTTATTCAAAAAAATAATGGAATAATTTTGGTTTTGTTAAAGGAGGAGTAGTATACGTTCTTAAAACAGAATTGAATTTTTGCTTTTCGACTTTACTAAAAGTGTCAGTGTATTTCAGTTGGGGTGAAGATCTTCTTTTGAAAACCAAACATGTTTCCTGAGATTGTTGGAGGATATGACCCAAAATCTTGAAAATCTCACCGTGTTTGGTATATTTAATCCAAGTAATGTAATTGATTAAATAATATTGTTATTCTGCAGCCCAATTTAAAACGCAATGATAACTAGAATTAGTAACCCAAATATATAAATGGGAACCAAAAGGAAAGTGAGATAGAGAAAATTTGATTTTTTTTTATTTTTCGAAGATAAAGTAAGATATTTTAATGCAACTCCACGAGTTGGATTCTTACTTCTAACAGACCATGGAGGATCCATAACAACAACTTGAAAAATGTTGTCTTTAGATCTAGGTTTGTAAGATTTAAGATCAAATATATTAGTAATATAAATCATCTTACATTGGGGTTCAAAATGAATAGTGGATTCGCTTCCATCAATAAGAAAAGTATTTTCACCGAGATATTTTAAAATAATTTTATTTTGTGTATCAATTTTGAGATAAACAAGCTTAATTGAATCAGGAAAAAGAGAGATAACTAAATAGTTGCTATAATATTTAAATCTTGTTTGTAAAAATCGGAGTCGATTTGAAAAATGTCTTCTTCAAAAGGTAAAGTTAGGATAGAATACAAAGAACTAAGAGTGGTCCAATTTCTTCATTTGAGAATAAGAATCTATTAAGGTGATTCAATAAATCTTTGTTATTAAATATAGTTCCTTGTACATCCTGCTTGAAAATTTTAATTGAATTTTATTTTTCTTGAAAAGAATAAATATTGTGCTTAGAAAATACCTGTATAGCGGCCAGATCTTCAGACTCTTCTAATAACAATCTTAGGTGCTTTAAGTCATTCAACCACCTAAAATAAATAATAGAAGTACATGATCCATCAACTAATGTAACTTCTTGTCTAAAAAGCTGTAAAATATGTTCCTTTTCTAAAAGAGTATTGAAAGTTCCAGGCAAGTTTCTGTGGAATTCGTTAATATCAAAGTGGTGAGATAAGAAATCTTTAGCATCCTTCATCTTTTACTTTAATCATTGAAAGATTCCAATAGTTTGTAAATTGAGGAACCTCTGAAACCACATTTCCATCTGTTATTTGCATCTAAAAAGAAGAGAATTTATCTTGAGATATTCAACATAGCATCCAAAACCATACTTCAAGATCAAAGCTTCCAAGATTAATTTCTCTTCGGGATACCAGCCCAAAGTGTTGCCTTCTAGAGATCGATCAATATATCTGAGTTTTGTAGACCTGACTTGAATCTGACTAATATTTATATTTCTTCTTCGATTTTGTCTTGTGTTATGTTTTTTCTTATCTATTTTCTCCATTAATACTAATAAATGAAGCCTCTTTCCTTGATCATGAATCTTTTCTTTGACATGGTTTCTGACTAGAATAGGAAGATCTTGATACATCAGCTCGAGATCTTGCCAGGTATCCTCGTTGGTGTCAAAACCCAACTATCTGGTTTTGATTTCTTAACGAGCTCTGATGTCCTGAGAAAAACCAATTCCAATAAACTTTTCTACTTCTAAAAATTGAAAATTATGAATAAGATGAGCTTTTAATTTTTTGTTCCCTAAAGGTTGGCTATCTGAATACCACCATAGCCTGCTGCCATGGACTAATCTTGTTTTT
>JAALGZ010000123.1:0-18787 GCA_015227615.1 Labyrinthula sp. Ha | reverse complement strand
AAGAAATTTACATGACTCGAGCCTGTGGGTTTCAAGTGCCGATCTTATTCGTAGCCTCGGATCCGTCTCCGATTCCAAAACTAAGCCTCGACTGCAACGCACCACTTTACCAGATCGCGTTCGTAAACATCAAAATCTCTCGGCATTTTTTTAATAGTTGTGCTCTTGAAAACCTTAATTTTTGTCATTTTCTGTCAACTTTTATCAAATCTTGAGACTCAAACAATTTGTCAGTTAATGTCTAGCAAAAGAAAAAGAGTTCACTTATTAGATAAACTCCCTGGGAGAACAATGAGTTGCAAGGATCTAGTTTAATTGAAGGTTAGTTTGCTTTTACTAATAAGCTCTTGTATTTAATAGATCGCATTACTGTATTTTCTTGGTTCCCTAACCTATTTACTTTGGTGTAATAATTCGCGGCAATATATTGTTTGACTGTGAGGATTAGTTTTTAAGGCTTTAGTTTCCTCATGAACACTAACACTTTAGCGCCTAATTAGCTTCTATCGTAAACAGATAGGGGTTTGCCTATTGAGTACTCTTAATTTTCTTATTGTTTCCTTGCTCGCTATTTTTTTACAGGATAACACACTTTGTTCTTTTCTTTTTTTCTAAAAATACTTGTGAGCGACCTTACTGCTTTAGTAACTATTTATACATCATACACTTAATACCACATTTATCCAAATGGTGTTCAAATCACTTCTCGTTTATTGCCTAGGAGCTTCATTTTCCTGGCCATATTCATTTCTATGAAGTTTTTCTGGGTTGATTTGAAAAATAAACAGTTTATGAAGAAAGAAACCTTAGCGCAAGTACTCAAATGACAAGTCCACTGATAACTCTTATGAAAGATATACTGATACATATTCTGTTTTTAGAATCCGAAAAACTATAGGAAGTTTATTCTTTTCAATTGGTTCAGATGTTATTCTAATGATTAATGATTAACATAAGTAAATTGGTGGAGGCTACTCTATTTTCAATATGCCATAAGAATCTTCATCTGTGCATTAGGGGATCTGCTCACTAACATGGGTCATGTTCACGAGGAATGATGCATAGGTTAACTCGCATTAATCTAGATAGACCACTTCCTTAGGGTTTTCATAAATTATAAGAGTTATATGCTTATTTTAAGCATTAATATAAGCGCCACAGGAGGCAATGGGGTAAGGATCATCATCTACTGTCCAAAATCAACCAAATAGTTGGAGGATAATCAAAGCCAATGGATTAGACGAATAGGCGAGAGAAAAAGCATAATTTAAAAATAATTCAATCGGAACTCTTACGACATAGGTGTAGAATTCCTTAGTATCTGGTCTCACAGAACTATTGTCTATTCAGTCTGTAATGAAGGGAATAAGAAAGTCACGTAACTTCTTGTGTTCTTCATGTATATTTCAAGCACTAAGAGTTCGAAAAAGTTTTATTCTCAATGTCATTAAGAACCAGTTCCAAACTAATTTGTTATTCTTTACTTAATTTTGTTTGTGTTACTTGCTTCTAAAATCAACTAGGTCTGTTGGCGAGGCAGAACAGCCTGTTTAACCTCGGTTATAATGTAACATCCTTAAGGAAAAGAGAACTGCAGAGAGCACAATTCATACTTTCCTACACGGGGCAGTCTGATTCAGTAGCACTCAAATTTAAGTAAAAATTTTAAGATTATGCCTCTGAAAACAATAGACTTGGTAATTTGACAAGAAAATTATGGCCAAATGCTCATAACAATCATGAATATGTGGTTTTCCTAATGATTTGTAAAATCCCACAACCATTGCGATACAGAGTTATCAACAAAATTTGTATAACTGAGATAAAGTGTCTTCTATTAATCATGTTATGCGTAGCCATTGTACTTATTATTTTCTTACGCTGAGCTATGTGCCTTGTACCAGGGAAGTCGCTATCACATATTGCTTTGCTTTATTAGGGTTCACCTATATATACCATGCTATGGGACTAGGTTTGACATGCCTATAATCTTTGGCTGCTCCTTTTTCCCCTAATTTCCAGGGGAAATGGAGTTATTCATAATAGTAGATTTGAGCCAAGGTTTAATCTTATTGTCGTTGTATGCCAGCCATTTATAACTGCTTATACACAGCGCGCTAATTACCAACTTACCCAGAACATCTATTCATGGTTCTTTTTTAATTTGAATCATAAACACGAGATAATATAGATATCATTGCATTGGCGCCATTGAAAGTCTTCATTATTTAGTGCTGGTAGTAGAGAACAACCCTAAGAAGTCTTGCCGAGGTTGTTGGGTGTGTTTTTTTTAAGATGACAGCTTCAGACATAAGAGAACAGGAGCAAACTACCCAAGAAGATAGGAAGAGATTCAAAAAAATATTGTAGTTTATACTGATGATCGAACGGTACCTGTTTAAATTTGGCATAAGCATATTGCAGAGTGATGAGGAAAGTTTCTTAAAACGAATGTGATGCGTAGCACGCTCTCTTAAGTAGACGACAAACTTTCATTCTTTCACTTAGACAAACTACATTTAAATCTTCACTACTCTTCATTTTCCTCCCTGTCCAACATTCACAGAATATAAGTAGATGAAAACATGAAACATGCTACACTGTTTTTTTTCAGTGACTCAGTTCGTCAAATTCGCATTTCAAGTTTCCCCACTTAGAGAGGTACCAAAAGCAAAGAACACAAACATTTTGCTGTTCGACACCAGAATCACTACTTGGCATGATAAGCCATCAAGTTTAACTTGTTTTCCTTAACTATAAGAAAAGGATTGTCAGGAAAGAAGACCCTACGGAAATGAGCATTAAATCCAAAGGTCTTCCTTTTAACTTAGATAGAAGGCTGCAGTAAACTCTGTAATAGTGACGTTAGAGAAAAAAAAAAAACAAGTGATTCCATGGATTAATGCCAAGAAAATAAAAACAGGTTTATTTAGGAGCTGCATGTTCTTTAGTCCACTTTTTTGCAACCTCATTATGCCCTATTTTATCTCGCTTTAGATGCTTTGCAATATCACTTACCAGCGGATCATCAGGATTAGGATCAGTTAGTAGGGTGCTTATGCTCAGCAAAACCTTTTGGATAGATAAAGCAGGTGACCATTTATCCTTCAATATATCTAAACAAATATTTCCTTGGGCATCTATATTGCAGTGGTAAATCTTCGTTCTAAATAGGACCTTTGGCGGAGCAAAAGGATAGTTTTTGGGAAACTGGATGCTCAGGAAAAATTGTCCTCCCTCATATGGAGATCCTTCTGGTCCTTGAAGAGTTGCTATCCATGAGTAAAGGTTATCACTCTCTGGTCCCGCTGATATGGTCTCTGATCCTTCTGCTAGCGAAATTTCAGCCAATTCCTTTTTTAACCGTTTTGTGGTCGATGACTTCTTTGTCTTCAGGGCGCTAAAAGGTTTAGATTCTATCCCTTCAGATGTTTTTTGCTTTTTTGGAGGTGCCTCATCTCGTGGGGTAGTCGAGGATCTCTTCTTTTCGGCACTCTTTTCTTTTCCCATTGTACTATTCAATTTTTACCGTTTATTTTATTTACTTTACCGGTAGTGTCACAGAAGGAGCAATTAAACAAGCACTTCGAAGCAGCGGAAGGTAAGAACAATATAATGAAAACTAGGATTTTAACATTAGATTGAGGTTCTATACTTGAAGGGTGAAAGTATCAAGCATAATACGCGGCGTTCGCATTGTTTCTTTCAACTCGAGCCTCTAAGTTTTCCCTCTGTGCTTGCTTGAACTTTCTAAACTTATAGAATTGATGTAATGCCAATAGTGCAAACGCCCCTCCAATAAATCCAGCACCAACTCTTCCTGCTGCCACGATTGTCATCCAAGAGAAAAACACAACAAGCGCGGGTCCAGCAACAAGGATTGCGACATCTTTCTTGCCAAAAGTTCGCTTCTTGTGCTTGTTTCCCTCTGCATTGGTAAACCCACCAGTAGCGAGATTCTCAGCTCTCTGCTCGCTTTGCATGCCAGCTTCCTGACTATAGATAAAAAGCGTCATCTCATTGCACTTAAAAACTTTACTCAACTGTGTTTTTGCGGTGGAGTATGTGATGTAGGTAATTGGCATAATAAAAAGTATTACCATAGCGCCCGCAAAGAAGGTATTGGGATATGAATAAGGAGAAGAAAGTACAACACAATCAGCACTATCCTCTGTAGCTGAGCATGAGAACAAACTGAATTCTTCTGCAGAATCCACTGAAGCTTCGAATGATGTGCATACTTCACCTTCTTCAGACAAACATTCAAAACTCGTGGAGAAATCTGCTAAAGAACTTTCAAAAGCTGCCATACATTCAAACATGGAAGAATTTCCACAGGTTAACTGACCTTCTCCTGACACAGTAAGTACCTCATCAACAAAGGAATAACTCTTTGTAGTATTTTCAAAATCAAGTTCTTTTCCCAAACCAAGTCTCTTAAAGCTCTTAGGTTGAGAACCTTGTCTTGCAAACACGTCACTAGTTGAGCAAAATGGCGTAGTACATGCTGACTTATCGAACTGCTGCCTTCCAAGTGCCATAGATGTGGTACAAGAATAATCAGCACACAACTCAGATATAACTCCCGTTCCATGTTGCTCATCAAATACTACCACTACGGCCATCCAGATTGTAAAAACGTAGAATGGCAAAGCACACAGCATGAAACAGCATCTCGTGAAAATGCAAGCTTCGGTTGGTCCGTAATTTTTCTTTACAATGTGATCAGCCTGAGGCATCACCTTAAAAATCATAACGGTCGCGAAAAGGAAAGCTAAAAGTGCCCCCGCAACTGCATAAGAGACTGTGGTCATTGTAATTAAGTTCCTTTGTACAAATGAGTCTGTTGTGGTTTGAAGAGAGTGTAAACGTTAGTAAAAATATAATATGTTTAGTGAAAGTGAAGGGGGTAAGCGGTTTGGAGAGATTGGTATCGATTGATCAGGTAATTATCTCGTATGAGGCAATTTACTGGGTGAAGAATTAAAGCTGAAACTATTTGTCTTTTCCTCCGGAATTGCTTTTTTGTGGTCTTTCCCAATCTGGTCCAGTTTTGGGCAAATGTATCAAAAGACGGATATTCAAGAGTAATTCCGCGAGTTATCCCTCAAAAATATAGAACTTAACCATTTTCCTATTGAATTTCTGCAGGAACTGTTAATTGACACAAATGTATCATTAGAAGGAACATATACTGCATGAAAAACTCCCCTTAGAAAATTCACTGTAATTAAGTCTGCTAATGGGGAATACTTCTGCAAGAGCTTCTGTTTCTAAGAGAAGTCAAAGCGAAGAAATTGATATAAGAGAAGAATCTAGGAATGGTGTAACACCAACTCTTCGTCCTTATTTGAAGTCTGTAAAATTCGAAAGCATGACAGGATTAGAAGAGGAGAACATTTACAATCCCTTTTCAGGAATGGACCGATTGAGCAGTTTAAAGGAAAACTTTGCTGATCTTCGCAGCTTAGAAGATGCTAGTTCTTTATCTGACAACGATTTTCTTGATTTTGAGGATAATTCAAGTGAAGAAGGAGCGGAAGTAAAAAAGCAGGAAGATTATTTTAACGACGAGAAAAAGGTAATTGAGGAAAAAGTACTAAAATCTTATGAGAAGGTAGGGAAGTTAATGGAAGCACTAATCAATTCCACAGATCAGGCAGGCAGTTTTTCTTTGAGTAAGGAACAACAAGAAATGTTTCTACTCAACTCATCTTCTCCTGAAGAAGTTCCGACTTCCTACTTTGAGGATGTAAAACAATTTCTAGTGGCAAGAACTCCCAATTTTAAAAAGATTGAGGATGTTTTTTTTATGCAACATAAATATTCTATCGAAGAGAAATTAACGGAAGAAATTATCTCTGATGAAGATTTTGAGTTCTCCAGTTTAGAAATGAAAATTAAATCCCGTGTAAAAGAATTTGGAAGTGAGATTTGGAAATCCGAACACGGAAGAGAGTACTTTATGGAAAGGGATAAATATACAAAAAAGTTGTTTCAATCCAATCAAGTTGCTGTGCGAGACTTGCTCCAAGAGGCCAGAAAAATTAAGAAGAAACTTAGCACTAAAGAAAAGAAACGGAGCAGAGCACCCTCCTCAATAAATCGAGATCATGGCCCTAATAGAAAAGCGCTAAACCCAATGATTGTAACTAAAGGTAGATCTGCGGGTCTTGTGTCCACTACATCTGTTTCTTCTAAATTGGTGCCCAATTTTAAAGATTTGACAAATAAGACTATTGCACTCACAGTCGCAGGAACTAAGACAACCATCGATAAAACAATTGCACTTACCGTCGCTGGAACAAAGACAACGATAGATAAAACCAAGCAATATTCAGTAGCAACAATGAAAAGAACTAAAATGGTAACAAACGCTTCGGCAAACTTGCTTGGTCTAACTAGAAGGGCAGGAAAAAGAAAAAAGAAAAAAAATAACTCGTTTAATTTAGATGTGGATTCCTTTGTGGAGGATGGCCTCGAAGCTGTCTCTGTTTCATCTGGTGCAGAAAAATTTGAATCTGAGAAAAACTTGACACTTCAAAGAGAAAAGAAACAAACAATTAGTTCAGAGAAGCAGCAACTAAGAAGATCACTTGAGCTTGAAATCAAGTTCCCTAATCTTTTGGGATGGAGGTACAAAACTAAATTTGGAAAGAGTTTTACAACCCGGCAAGATAGATATGTTGCAATAAAAGATATTATTTTTGAAAGTGGTAAAGGTGATCTAACGCTAGAAAGAAATGCCAAAGATAAATCTCTGCTAAAATTATCTTCTTCTTTTTTGACATTTAAGCTGTGCATTACTGGAGCTAAAGTTGCTGGAACAAAGGTTAATCGATTAGATGTCGTTGTCAACTCAACTTTCGAGTTATATTTCCAGGAAAATGGTGACAATTTAAAACTTGTAGAAAAGAAAACGAAACGAAGTTTTGATCTCCAAAAAACTGTAAAAATTGCTGGACTTAGGCGAATGGTTCTACCAGCTGCTGTAATTGAGTTCATGAGTCAAGTTTTTCTGCCGAAGATGCTCTCTGTGCTTGGAATGCGTCTTATTCGGCAAATGTTCTCTTCACTTGAGTACTACAAACTCTCTTTAGCTCAAGAGTTTATGGTTCGTCTAAATTGTGATATTGCGGCGGATCTTTCTGTAGCACATTGGCAAACAAATTTAGTCTCACCAACTAGAGTAGGTGCAGAAGTGAGAAAGATTCTAGGAATTAATACTGAACAGGCGGTTCTGCTACATCATATCGTGATTTTGGCTCAGTCACAAAGAAAGAAGAGAGTCAAAAGTAACTTCTCACTGGAGGATTTGGTAGCTCTATCGAAGATTAACCCTCTTGCTGATGATGGAATAAGAAAGGAGCTCTATACCTTCTTAGGATTCAATCAGCCGGAGATGATAGATTTTCTACAAGAGATTTTGGAACGTGTAAAGCAATTAAACAAGAAAAAGTTAACAACCAAAATAATAGTAGATGATTTTCAACTTAGGTTTTACTCTGGCACCAACCCAGATGCACTGAATATCAGTTTTGAAAGTTTCTTAAGTTGTATTCGATTAGAATACGGAGCTTTATTGTGCAAGGCTCAAAATTTTGCTGGATCTGGTCAAATTCTTCCATTTACGAGGTGGGTGGATCAAACTAAAGAGGACTTACTTGCAGGAGGAATTTGTTTAACTGCTGTGGAGCACTTAGCAGTGGGAAAAGAGCAGACTGACGTTGTATTCCATTTTAATGATCAAGCATTGAACTTGACTGGTGCATTTTCTGCCCAAGAGTTGAACCTCAATATGTTTCCAGTTAATGGAAAGATAGGTGAAAGCAATGTTTCCTGCTCTTCATTCCATGGAGAAGCAGAGTTAGAATTTATGCAAAAGATTTATCAAGTTTTTCTGAAGACCATTTTTCCTGATGGAAGTGTAGAAACAGGCTCAGACATATCAGAGAAGAAAAAAGGTAAGAGTGTAAGGGAAGCAGAGAAGATTCTTAAGAAATTACGAAACGTTGAACCAAAAGGGTTAGACAAATTAAAGCAGAATAAATTGTTTATTAGAAAGCTACCTTTAAAGGTTGTTATCAGTGAAGACACATTTAGTATACAATTCAAACGCAACAAAGATATAAATACAAATAGCGCAGTCTCCATTATATGTGAACAGTATTTAGATAGCTTGATAGTTTAACTATTATATTCCATTCTTAAATTTACAAGTGTATTTGTTCTTTGCTCTATGGCTTTGTTCTTTATATCATCGTCCAACTCGTTTAGCTTGCCAATTACAGTACATTGGGCTTCTATATTTCTTATAGCCATTTGCAAGACTTGAGTATTATTGTCAATCAGCTTTAAAAAAACTTTCTTACTTGTTTCCTGTAGTAAGGAGTTAAATAAAGCCCAAGAGAGAAACTTGAACCTCTTTCCAATTTTTACTTGTTGTATTTCAAGAACTTCAAATAATCTATCGCCAGGGACCTCAAAGAGAACAGTATTTCTAGAAAGCTTTATCAAATCAAAACCAAGAACATCAAAAAGAACCTGCAAGCGAGCAAGAATAATAAGATTCTCTTCGTTAAGTAAGACTTTTAAAGTGCTTGGACAAATATCTATTTTGTACTCATACCTTTGAGATTTGCACAAGATATTAAACTCAAACGGGGATTGCTGAGATTGAGCAATACTCCGACAAATATCTCTTATGTGATCAATTGATGTTTTGGGAAATATAATAAAGCAATTATATTGTCTATGGTTTCTTCTGTTGGATATTCTTATATTAAACGCTTTTTCGATGAAGGACAAAGAAAGCTTCACCAGTGGAAGTTCTGATACAATGAAGTTAGATATTCTTGAAATATTTTGTTTGGGGAATCCAATTCTCTCTGAATCATACTTTAAACTCAGGTCTTTAATAAGTTTGATGAATAACTTTGACGCATCTTGGAGGAAAGTAAACCCATTTTTCAATAAATCTTCACACACACCAAGAAGTCCAACAATAGAATATGGTGTAAAAATTTTCTTAAGGACAAGTCTTTCTTTTTGTAATACTTTGAACTTAGACCCAGTAGAAAGTGCCTTGAAGTGTTGCAGCTTTCGTACAAGGATTGTTCTTCTTTCAGCAAGAGAGAACATAAGAGGTGAAACTACGCACTTTTGAAGATCATAAAAGTTTTTATTTTCAGAATCTGTGTCATTTTCAAATAATTTTGTCAGGTAACCACTATCTTGTTGTGTGTTTTTCACACAGAAAACTTCTTCCGGGTTGCTCAGTTCTTCTTGCGTGTAAATTTTCATTTTCCAAATTTGCCCAAAATCTGTTGATAGATTAACCGTTAAAGTTCGTTTTGCTAGTCGTTGAATTCATTTGAGAGGTTTGAAATCAAAAGAACTCGTGTGCAAATGATGGAAAACAAGAGGAAGATTACTGATCTCACCGCAGAAGAGCTTTCTTTGGCTGGTCTTAAAAGAATTAAATACATGGAACATTTCTCTGGGCTCCGTGCCTTTGAGCTTGAAAATGAGCGAAGGTTATTGAAGAACAAGAAAGAGAAGAAGAGAAGGGCTGACATGAACTCACAATTCCAGTTACTTGCAAAAATTTTAGGATTAGATGTTCGTGAAGTTTTTAAGGTGGATATCTTAAAAGCAGCTGTAGATGTGCTGCAGGCTCATACTTTCAATAGTAGAGCTGCTTGTTCCGACGAAGGAAAAGAGGCAAAAGGAGAACGCTTCTGCCAAACCCAACCTTCTAGCTCTAGCTCATGCTAAAAGGTTCATTATATGTCTTCCAAGCTGAGGTTACAAATGAATGTTGAATATACAGCAATAATTTATAGCAACCTAATTTGATTTTGTATACGAACAATGGGACAAATGAATTCAATCCTTCACTCTATGACTTGAAATTCTATTTTGCTCTAGTGTAGATATAAGGAAATGTATAGTACTTATCATGAAGAACAACTTAAATATGCAATATAAATACTATGGCTTTAGATCAGTGGATTATTTGTAAACTGCATTTCCTTACACACCCACACGAACCACAAACCGGAAAGGAAGAATAGTCTATAGCGCTTAAGGTTAACACCATAAAAAAGTACACTATGTGTCGGTTATATGTCTCTAGCTACTACACCGTGCTAAACCTCTTGTTTGAGTATCATAAGTTCTGTTTGATCCTCCAGCAGAGCAGCAAGATAGATTTCATAAATCGCATTATTTCACCTAAAAAAAGTTAAGAATTTTGTTTCTGTCCACATTATATTTTTGAGCTATATTTTAATTCATATTTTTATTCAAAGTTTTTCATTAACACAGAAACAAAAATTTAAATAGTATATCGCAATTATGGATACACAGCCGATTAGGACCTTTTGTCTTTCTCGATTAATAAATAATTTCCGTGCAACATAGATTCAAAACATATTCTATTTGAGCACTTACGTAACAGTCCCATACATATAAAAAATATTCATAATTCTTCCACTTAAGAAGTTTTACCAGAAGGTAAGCACTTCACCTCATCTGAATATGACACGTAGAATATGCGACAATATTATTCCACCTGCTACCCTTGTGGAATTAAAACATTTCAGCTTATATTGCCTCAGTTTTGGTGTTTGATTTCTTGTTGCAATAAAATTGTTTTCCTTTTCTCCTACCTATGTAATACTTACAAGAAAAGTTTATATTTGGATTATGTTAAAAAAAAGTAACAGTCTTCATTAATACAGAAAATCTTCGTCAATAAAAATGTACTAATTCTTATAAACTTAGAAAATTACCTGAAACCACTAACACTGATATAAATTTCTTGTTTCATTTTAAGCGTAGATAAAGTATCAAGTGATTACATAGGCGTAAAACTAGTGCTCTTCCTTCAGATTGCCAGTAACGTCTAAGCAGTTAGATAAGTTCTGATAGTTTAGGCTTAACAACAAAGGTTTTCATATAATTGAAACTGTTGGGCAACTGCTATCCTAACACTGTTGTACTATGGGATTACCCATTATTCTCATTTTTTCTGTTCTTAATTCATGAACTCTTTTTCTCAGGTCGTTGCTGTAAGAGTCAGTTTTAGGGAGAACCAAATATCTTAATTTAGTTGAAAAGTAAGAGATGTTACCTTAGGGAGAAACTATTCTATTCTAAAGTTTTTACCTTGGACTGGCAAGAATGTATTCTGGAAGGCTGGACATTAACCTACAGGGAAAGATAGAACAAAGCTAAGTACCCTGTCTTATTCTCGTTGCTCTTAAAATATATTTAAGATCTTGGCCACTGGTTAGTTCAGCTCACGAAACATCGACGGAAAACAGTTTCAAACTCTTGGGTTCATTCTTCGAAAGACCTACAAATCAGGACTTGGTTATTGTAATTCATAAAAATGGTTATTAGGTTTAGGCTAAACAAACATTATAATTAAAATAAACTGTCTAGTGTAAACTTTTGCAAATAAACAAGATTTTTGCCCTCACCCTCAGTCCTTAGGTAGACGGTCGAAAAAACTCTAAATTTTAGACTTTATTCTGCTAAACTTCACAAAGCTCCTCCAACAACTAGTTGTTGGAGGAGCAAGAACGAGTGTGGTGGTGTGGTAAGAAATGTTGACCTTAATAATTCACTCATGCCAAGAAATTTTTATTATTTTATTTTCAGGTAGAACCAGAAATCCTGCAACCTGTGTATTAGGCGTATTTATCGAGATAACAATAGCTTCTCGAGAAGAATTTTACCTAAATATTTGTGCCACAAGATAACGAGATAGTTCTTCTCGAGAAACTCTCGTTAAGATTCTCTCGTTAAACACACCTACTGTATATATTAGACTAGTTTGTCTTTTATACTTGAATAAGAACTTTCCTCAGAAATTATACTGGTAAATATAAACCGCAGAAAATGATATCATAGGAATATTTTGGGCAATTAAGTAATTTGATCGAGTGATTAAATCCAAACAAAGATAAAAATAATTGTAATTTGAATCTTTCAACATGGCACCATTAAAATACGGAGACTTTTATAAGCAAGCATCAGATTTGTTGTCAAATGATTATTGCTTTGACAAGAAGATTAAAATCAAAACCAAGTCGGCTACCGGTACAGAACTGACTTCCGAAGGTACACTAAAAGCGTCAAGTTTCTCAACAAAACTTACAACAAAATTCAACCTAACTCCGTCTATCCAGATTAACAAACTTGGAGTGTCAAACTCCGGAAGAATTTTTGCAGACGCGGCTTATAGCAACGTAGTTGATGGGCTTTCCCTTTCAACTGTTGTTGAGGATGGAGCTAAAATGCCACAGGTTGGTGAGTTCAGTGTAAAATATGCACACGATCTTGCAAAAATAAATCTGAAAGTTGACACCGTAAATGGACCAACTCTTAAAGGTGACTTTAGTGGAAACTTCGAGAACTTGCATTTTGGTGGGGAAGTTAAATACAACACTGGACTCGATGCTAAATCCGGAGGAGAGTTAAAAGACTATGGAGTCGGATTGGCTTATAAGAAAGGAGATTTATGGTGTGGTTTGAAAAGTACTGGAAAATTATCTGGATTTGGACTTGGTGTGCACCACCAGATTGGAAAAGATAAGGAGGTTGGAGTTGTTTATACGCACGGAAAGGGTCAGGGATTAGAGATCGGGGGAAGCTACATTGTTGATTCTACTACTAAGTTGCAAGGAAAGGTTAATCAGGACGGAATTGTAGCGTTCAATGCGCATCAGCAACTAAGTGGTGCTGCTAAGCTGATCGCAAGTGCACAAGTTGATGCAAAGAGCTTTGGTGCCGACTCTCACAAGTTTGGACTGCAATTGATTTTGTCTTAGGTTATTTAAGAGACAGAAAACAAAATAAATCATAAATGAGCTAATTTAAGCCCTCGTTTCTTTGCAGTAACTTTGCTAGACACTTGCCGAACTAATTCTGGCGTTAAGATTTTCTTGCTACCTTGTCAGGTACCCAAACTGTCGTGGTATATGTGACTTAGGAAAACTCAAGTATAAAACCTCTTGAAGTTCTATCACAAAGAGAGAACATATTAAATAACCTAAAAGTTGTTTGCAATTTAGTTCATTTTGCGCCCTTCCTAAAGTAAGACCAATATGTAGATCTATTCTCCTAGTTCAACCACTGAAGAGACTCAGTATATTGTCTTGATGTCTTTGCTGCAGACCTCAGGTTTTCAGTGTTGTACAATAGTACTTAAGTTCTATCAATAAACCACTTGATCGGTTAAGTTTCAAAAATAACAGAATTCAGTTGCAATGAGAGAAAGTGCATTTGTTCATGAAAACCTGTCATCGCTCTCTTGTAATGATATTTCTTTCCTTATGGGAGTAATTCATCAAAAACGAAAGAGTGTTGCAATTTTAGTAATTCTCTATTGAATATTGTCTGTTCTTATTGGTTTCATTTACAGAGAATTAAATTGAGAAATCAAATTGTAGAGGATATACCTCCATTTGTGGCATATTAAACCCCAAATGATAGAACTTCTTGAAGTACTGACTTCATTCTTTCTGTGGATCGAACCGCAATGAATTTGCTAGATTTTGTAGTGAAAGTGATTCCATAAGGTTAAGAATGACTACTCAGCTTCAGCAGTTTAACTTTAGGTTCTGCAAAACTCATACATTCACCACCTATGCTTTTACACTATAATGATGCTGTTTTCATTACAAATTATCCATGCACTGTAAATTAACAGTACAAGAAAGACTACATAGTAGCCCTGTTAAGCTAACACCAAAATTAAAAGTGCCAATGCTAAGAGTTAAACAAGTCATTATCCGTATCGTCTATATCTGCATGAGGATATATACATATATGATTAGATAGCCCAGAGGAACTTGAAGAGAGCTTTAAAATACTATAAGCAATATTTTCTAACTCCTAGTAGTTGTGAATATGTCGAAGTTCAACAATTTGTTGTTCCCGGTGCTTGTGTATTGGTAAAGAAGTATTATGTAAAGTTGCACCCATTTTACAGTCGTGTAACGTTGTGTTATAACTATGTTAAGTGTGAACAGTCAATAAGGATAGAGTCGTACGCTCGACTGCTTTGTGTTTGACTTTGAGGATGGGAAACGTTTTTTAAATTTTGTATAAGAGAAGCGGGTTTAATAGAATAAATTGGAGCAATAAATCCGTATCTGTGTGCACCTTCTCTCAACACTCTTCTATATGCGAGGCCACTGGAGACCCCTGTTAATACGTGTTACTTAATATATAAATAGTAGAAGTAAATAGTTATAATGCCAGGTATTACTATGATATATTACTTTTAGTAATAATTACGTTATCGCATAACACCAACAATTCAACTAGGTGTTTTAATACAAAATATATATATTTAATGACCTCCGTAAGGAAAACACACTTTCAAGTGAGAATAAAATTATCGCTTATAATACAAACACCCAGTAAGCAAATTAAATTTCACAAAAAAATCTAAACCTTAGCTCAATAGAAAGGTAACCAAGCAGATCAAGTAAACTAATACACTTGGCAGACTCAAAGCACATTCTATTTACTAAAGTAATATATCTAGTTAATTTCAGGCATTGTAAGCAATTATAAGGATTCAGTGAATAAATAAAGTATAGTGAAACATCTTAGTTAGTCTAGTTATATATTTGGCATACAGGGTCTTACTCCTAATTAAGCAACCTTGTCCTCAGCATCTAGACAGGAGTTGGTAAACTTCGTAGTAAAACGGAGAGAAACTTTCCTCCGATAGAGAAGAAACATTTTATTAAGTTTGAAACTTTTTGAAAGAGGTGATTTGAATACTGATACATGTAATAAGTTTAATATGTACCATTTTCTTTCTTTAGTTGTGAAGTGTTTTTCAATATGTATAAGATAGTTTTTATAGGTTCTTGTCGTCTTCTAGACCACAATGTTGAATTACCACAATTAATAAATGGGAACTTCTATTTCACGCATCAAATACATACCGGGAAAATGCCAAGGTTTACACCTGGATCAAGTGATACAATAGGGACTTAGAGGAATAAAAGATGAAACTTTTAAGATCGTAGCTGTTGGAGGTAATTATTTTTATTTTGTAACTTATAGGAGAGGACCATGGAAGAAGGTCTATTCAAAGGAACTTCCACAGTTTGACAAGCGAGGAAGACCCAAAGTACTTTGCATAAATTATTTAACTTAGTGAACATTGGAAGAAACTGATATGTTATTTTACTGAAATATTCTTCATATATATGGAAAAAATTTTGCCATATTTTTCGTTTGAAGATATAATCAAGACTCCAAATCTCGAAAGTACAAAAAGTTAATCTTCAAATTTAGGTGGATTAAAAGAAATAAAAAATTCTATTTATTTAAAAGATAGAATTTCAACAATAAATCTTGCAACAAATATAACTTTTCAGTCTTTGTTGAAGAAATTTTTGTTACTTGCACGAGAAGAAGAGTTGTTAAAGCGTGTTATTCAAGACAAGTAACATATTGTATTTTCTTATTCTCAGCAACTTATTTTATTATGGTTTTCAAATTATTGATTTTATTCATCTATTTAACTTATTTTCTGCACAAAGTATTCTTGAAGGTTCTGCAAAATGTGGAAATCACTTCAAAAGAAAGGTTGGTTTATATGTGAATAAAGGAAACGTTGGAAAAAAAAAGATAGAGCTTGTGAACTTATATCTATCGCAGCAGCATTTAAGAAGAAAATTTTTTCATATACTAGATGAAACAAATATGGTCTTATTTTGTGTGCCTCTTATTGACTTGCTTTCTTCAATGAGTAAAGGCTTACATATTACATTTTTTGAGGAGTCTCTTCTTATGTTTCGAAATATGTTCAACTATGCAATAGATAAAGAAATTTCTATTTCAATCTTCTTTAAAAATTTCAACTTATTCTATAATAAGTATTTTATAGAAGGAGTTCCTTTGATTGAAGTTTCTAACTTTAGAACTCCTCCCATTTATGACGAAGAAGAAAATTCTGATCTATCCTGTACTAAAGCAAGAGAGTGGATTCTAGAACTTTTCTTACGAGAAATTCCACCAAAATATAGAGAACCAATATCAATTTGCTTTGGAACTGCTATTTCAAGCCAAGAAGTCTTTGATACAGTTATAGGAGATCTTGTTTGTTACGAGGTGCTCGAGTATCCTTACCTTCCGGGTTTGCATCATTCGAATTAAGGATCTGAACCCTAGAGAAACAGAAAGTAAACAATTGCAACTGGTTTGCAGCAATAATAATTTTTCTCCTTGATTTCACTTATTAAATGCGTTTGATACTCTTTCTTGAGTACTTATTCTAAGAAAAAAACTTTTTGTAATTATTCTTTTCATATTCATTTAGTTTTTAATTTATAGTTCAAAATAACTTTCTATTATATATAAAGAGAGTGTGCTATTCGCGCTTAACAGCATATACTCCGCCTTTGAAGGTTGATTACAAGGCAAAGAGTAGTTTAAGCAAACGGTTTCCAAGCTTCAATCACATGAGTTGAGCTCGTTCCCTTAATCTCTAAACCTGAAAACTTTTGGTTCATCTTCCAAATGAAGTGTCTGAGATAAACAGTGATATTTGGATTTGCTTTTACTACAAAAGTTCTTACTTTCGTTAATGGTGTATTAATCAATTTTTGTAGTACATAAGTTTCTACATATCTACCAGTATATCTTGAAATAGAAAGAGATTTCATTTGTTCCAAAAGTTGACTATCAGCTAGCTGATAAACTACAATAGCTCCCTTACCTAAATTTATATTATTAATCCTCAAATCCATAATTCTTACAGGGTTTCTCAAATTTTGGAGTATTCTAGGTATTCGTTTTGATAGCATACCACCCAGGTACAAATCAAATTCCCTTTCAAAATAAACAGAACTTTCAAACAAAATCTTTTCCAAAGTAATGTTGTCTGAAAATTCAGAAAAGAAGCACCAAGATTTTAAAATAGAAGTTTTGGAAAGTAAACTGTTGTAATACTTTCTTGCTAAGTCGAATATTTCAAAATTAAATTTTGAGCTAAAATATCGAAACAAAAAATTAAGGCTGAAATTTTGTAGTGAGAAATATTCCTCAAAATTGAATACTAAAACTAGCTTAGAGACTTTCTCTTGCGGAAGAATCTGTTGTAAAGAAAAAGTGAGTCTTTTCAATAAGTCAGAATGATTATTGAATCTTAGTTGGTGAATTTTTGAAGAACCATCAGAAGAGAGGAAAAATTTGGATCCATTGGTCGCATCTTGTATGTTTTTGTTATGAGCCGTGAAGTTAAGGAGTTCAAAGATTGTTTTTCTAATTTCTAACCTCACCCCTACAGACTGAACTTTCACTAGACCCCTTAAAAAAGTAGAATCTATGTATAGAATGACATATTTTTCCTCAGTATCACATGTATACTCCATTATCAAAGTACTTGTTCTTTGGTTTAGTCAGAAGATTTGCTCAGTTTGTTTTCTTACAAATGTCTGTTTTGTAAACATTTATCCATATTTATTTTGGGCACAGAAAGTGATAATATCAAAAAAAAACTGGTATTTGATAGTTGATAATAAACTTATCAAAGACTAAGAAACTTCAACAAGTTTTTTTTTTCTAAGAAAACTAATATAGTTATTGTTCAAGATGGTCTTAAGGCCACACAAACCATACCGGGAACAATATCAGAAAGACTTCTGAAGTAGTATAAATATAAACAGCGCTTATTAGCAGTATAAATAGAAGCAAATACATCTTAAAAATTAATACTCTGAAAACAAACTTGGTAAACATTGAAAACAGTTATAAAATATGGCTCTGAATATATAGTGACAGAACACTTATGGATAAGCATTTATTATAGAAAACAGAATCTGTATAATTGCCTGGCTTTAGTTAGACAAGTAATTGTCCGTATCGTCTATATATGTATGAGGATACGTATATTAAATTAAATAAACTGAAAGAACTTAAAAAGAGCTTTAAAATGATATAAGTAACGTTTTCTAACTCCCAGTAGTTGTTGAGATATTAAGGTTTTACGATCTGTTGTTTCCGGTGCTTATGTATTAGTAAAAATGTATTATGTAAAGTTGCACCAATTGTGCAGTAATGTAATATTGTATTATAACTATGTAAAGTGTAAACAGTCAGTATGGAGAGAGTCGTACACTCGACTGCTTAGTGTCTGACTCCATGCGGTCTTTTAGATCTTCAAATGCTGCCACTTCATCCTTGAATGAGTCATGTTCCAAAGTTTTTCAAACTCAGCTCTTGGATTCTGTTTCGTTTGAAGATCAGCAATGTTGAATTTGCGCTTGATGAAAATCACCTTTAGTTTTCCTGAACGAATGAGTCCTTTTAAGAAATGAATTGCAACACTCATGTGTTTTTGCTCTGGAGAAACTGTCTTTTCTAAGGTTTTAGTTGAACTAAGTGAATCTGTAAAAATCACTGAAGGTAGCTTGACTTTGCAATCTAAATCCATGCACAATCCGTAGATTCCTTGTAAATGTTTTGCTGTCTTGTAAATTTCAATCAGCTCAGCTCCAGCAGCAGAGGTAGCAACTGTCCTTTGTCTTGAACTTCTGCCAGTAATGAGCGATTGACCAAAGTAAATGAAGTTACCACTAACACTTTTTCTGTTAAGTGAGTTAGAGGCCCATTCAGCATCACAAAAGGCAAGAAGCGTAATTTCACCATTTGATTGATCTGAGTAAAAAATTCGTTTTTGATGTTTCGTTCTACTAATGTAACCTAATGTGTTGAGAATTGACTTTACTGAAAAACTTGTCACGTGTTC
>JAALGZ010000122.1:0-18822 GCA_015227615.1 Labyrinthula sp. Ha | reverse complement strand
TAACCCTAACCCTAACCCTAACCCTAACCCTAACCCTAACCCTAACCCTAACCCTAACCCTAACCCTAACCCTAACCCTAACCCTAACCCTAACCCTAACCCTAACCCTAACCCTAACCCTAATCCTAACCCTAACCCTAACCCTAACCCTAACCCTAACCCTAACCCTAACCCTAACCCTAACCCTAACCCTAACCCTAACCCTAACCCTAACCCTAACCCTAACCCTAACCCTAACCCTAACCCTAACCCTAACCCTAACCCTAACCCTAACCCTAACCCAAACCCTAACCCTAACCCTAACCCTAACCCTAACCCTAACCCTAACCCTAACCCTAACCCTAACCCTAACCCTAACCCTAACCCATAAATCATACTACTTAAACCTACTACATAAATCATACTACTTAAACCTATTACATAAATCATACTACTTAACCCTAACCCCTAAACCTATACCTACTCCATTCATCATACTACTTAAACAAGGTAAAAAAGACCCTGGTGAGTTGTTACGTCTGAAGTACAAGCTTTCCGTTAGTCTAACGGTACATCGAAGCTGGGCATTCAAGTTGTGTGCAAGAGGCTGTTAAGGAGAAAACAATCAAAGAAGGACGAAAGAAAGAATAATTTGTGCATTTTTTTAAGAGAAAGAGAGAAAAGGAAAAGAAACTTCTGTAACATAATTTAAAGTGTGATAAAAAGTTTAACCTTAAGGAGCTGAATTACCCTTACTTAATTGCGCAGCTACATTTCTAACACGAAACTTGATCTTCTCAAGAAGTGACTACAAATATATTTTTATTAAGAAAGTGGCCTAAAAGAAGATAAATATAATTATTGTGCTACTCTTACCTGGTTTTACTCCAATCAGAATCGGATTTAATTGCTTTTTGCACTCTGGGTCATTTAATCACCAGCATTCCTTATCGAGATTATTCATATACAAGAAGTCTTTTAAGCTTATTTCTAAAGACTTTTTCAAATTCTACTCTTAAAACTACCCCAGTTTGATATATTTTAGTTCTCTCAACTCGATCTAGAAGGTAATTAAACTAACATTGACATTCTTGGCTTTTTAATCAACCATATTCTCTATACATATTTTCTTTTTATTCAAGGAATCTATAAAAGACATTTTCACTGATATATTTATATTTATCGCTAAAAACTACCCCAATTTCATATATTTTACTGTTGCTAACTTGTCCTAGAAGTTTCTCAAGCGAGCAACAACTCTTCACTCAGTCTGATTACCTATTTTTTTGTGTTCAACTCAGAGAAGTTAAAACTTATTGTATTTAATTTTTGGTAACATATTCTTACTTCTCGTTGAAAAATACTCCGTTTTCATATATTTAACGTTGCATAACTCATCCTAGAAGCCTCTGAAGTGAACCCAAACTTTTTCATTGAATTAAATTACCGATACTTTCATTCAGCCTTTATTTTCTTAAGAACTTATTATACTCTATATTTAATATATATTCTTATTACTCGTTGAAAACTAACCCAGATTCATATATTTAACTTGACATAACTCATTCTAGAAGGTTTTAAAAGTTTGATTCAATTACATCGCCGAATCTTCTGACCCGATATTATTATGGTCTGTAGTACTTGTCCTTTCTGTAAAAATACCTATAAAAATATTCATGAACACCTACTGAAGAGACATCAAAATTGCTTTACAACTGAGGTTCTTGCTGATTATGACCTCAAAAAGTGTCGATGTGGTCGTGTGGTTAAGAGTTTGCCACATCATGTTCGCTACTGCAAACTTGCCTTGGATGTTGAATCTTCTAATGCTTCTACTCCAGTTACAACTTTTATTCAATCTGAAACTATTCAAAACAACAAAACATTAAGCTTCACAGCATCATCTCTCTCAAAAAATTCATTTTCTAGCCTAACTGAGGATGATTTAACAACAACTGAAACCATCGAAACCGAAAATGGAAGATTCTTACTTTCGGAGTTTAAGTTCCTACTAGATGTCTTACAAGAGGAACAACCCTCCTCTCTTGCTCTTTCTAACTCTCTAAATTTCTTGGCACGGCTTCCACGAAAAGACACTTCACTTAATCTTACTGAAACCAAAATATTTTCTAAAACTTTTAACACACTCTGTAATGATTACAACCAATCACCCACTGCAATCAAGTTGCTCAAAATCCTTTGTTTACCTAAGCTTGCGGCTAATGCAATTGTTACCAAAAACAAGATCTCACAATTTAGAAAGAATGCTACCTCATTTCCAAACAATTTAGACGCGTCTGCTTTACATGCATCTTTTAATGCATCATTTTCTTCTAAGAACACTGAATTGAAAACTAAAGTAAATCATCTACTTAAACTTAGGAAGATTAAAAGAGCCTCTAGAGCTCTCTCTGATGATGATTCGCAGATTGAATTTGGTTTTTCTTCAGAGCTAAGGCAGCAACTCATTGAAAAACATCCCTTTGAACAACTTTCCACTTGGAAGAACTTACCCATTTCTAATCTAAATTTCTCTCTTGACTTTGTTAAAATCATTTGTAACCAATTTTCTACAGACACTGCAGGTGGGATCTCAGGATTTGACGGCACCTTACTTAAAACAATTAAACACCTGGACTCATTTAAAAAATTTTTGCAACTCCTAATGATGGACATTTCAAACGGGACTCAACTTTTTAAGGAAGCGTTAACTACCTCTAGACTAATTGTTCTCAAGAAACCCTCTGGTGGTCTGCGGCCCATTGCAATTGGAGAAATCTTTTACCGCATTGCAGTGAAAGGAATTTTGCGCATGTTATCGAATTCCTTACTTTCTAACCAACTAGGCTGTGGATCAATTGGTGGAGTAGAACCTTTGATTCATCATGCTCGAAAACAGATTTCTGATGGACGTAAAGTTTTTACATTTGATCTTAAAAATGCTTTTAATTCGGTTTCTAGGAATTTTTTAATGAAAGAACTTAAGCAAAGATGTAAACTACTGTGCAGGACATTTAACTGGAGTTACGGCTCAGCTGCAAAACTTTTCTTAGGCGATGGTAGTTTCTTGCATTCAACATCTGGTGTAAGACAAGGTGATCCCTTAGGCCCTTTACTCTTCTCAATTGCACTTAGTCCAATCATTCAAAAACTAGAACAAGCCCTACCTGAAGATGAAGTTTTTACTTACTTGGATGATCTAGTAATCTTTTCCAAAACTTCTGATGAAACAATGTTAATCAAGAAAGTTCAAGATGTGTTTACCTCTTTTGAAACATCATCACATCTAAAACTCTGTAGTGAAAAGACAAAAATATTTTCTAGCTCTAATGAAGATCAATTTCTTGGCTCAACACTCTCTCAAAATGAAACACTCTTCAACAAACACTTAGATGACTTTAATTTAAAACTAGAAAAACTTAAACTCTTGCATCATCAAGATGCCTTTTACCTGTTACGGACATGTGTCCTTCCTCAACTTATTTTTTTTCTACGAACAACACCTGTCGATGCCGAACAATGTCAAAAACTACATTCCTCAATCAACTCATTCATTCAATTCTTGACTTCGAAGTTTTCGTTTACAAAGTTCAACTCTGATTTACTACATTTACCCATTCGCAATGGTGGATTAGGGCTAATGTCTCCTTTGTTAATCTCTCAACATGGTTTCCAGGCAAGCAAAGAACTTTCTAAGTGGCAAATGGAATCTGAAAACTTTCATTCTGATCTCGATGTGGTTAAGCAGTCTAGTAGACTCAAGGATGCTTACAAACAAATCATGAACAATCTCTTTGATTCATTCAATGACTTTGAAAAACTTTGTTTTGCGGAAAACTCTACTGAAATTGGTTCTAAATGGTTGCATGCACTTCCCGTAGAAGCTTCAACTAGAATTCTAAATCCAGATTTCTGTGCATCAATTTGCTCTAGATTACTTCTTTCACCTAGCTGTAGGAATGGCTGCTCTGAGGACAGAATCAACCATTTTGAGCATTGTTCATGTTTTTCTCAAGTTAAGGTTTCACGACATGAAGACATTAAAAAATGTTTAGCTGATTTTTTTAAAGAAACAAACTGTGTTGTTTCACTAGAGCCATTTAGCAAGAACAACAATCGAAGAGCTGATCTTTTAATTTCTACTACACAAGGAAAAACCGCATTTGATGTTTCTGTTGTTTCTCTTACATCTAAAAAAAATTCTAGAACCCTTGATTCTCTGAGTGAAGCTTTGGCCTCTCTACGTTTAAACAATGATTCCAGAGAATCTTCAATTTTGCTTAGGTTAGCCGAAAATGTCTTAAGGAAAAGAGTGGCATCCAAGAACAGAGAAAACACTGGACTAGATTTTGGTGGTCAATTTCAACCGTTTGTTCTCTCTACTGGTGGTATGATCAGTAAAGAATCATTAGAACACGTCATTAAACAAGGTAAAAAAGACCCTGGTGAGTTGTTACGTCTGAAGTACAAGCTTTCCGTTAGTCTAACGGTACATCGAAGCTGGGCATTCAAGTTGTGTGCAAGAGGCTGTTAAGGAGAAAACAATCAAAGAAGGACGAAAGAAAGAATAATTTGTGCATTGTTTTAAGAGAAAGAGAGAAAAGGAAAAGAAACTTCTGTAACATAATTTAAAGTGTGATAAAAAGTTTAACCTTAAGGAGCTGAATTACCCTAACCCTAACCCTTTCTGTGATGGTGCGCAGAGTACTCCTTTGTACGCCTCGTGTTCCCTCATATTTTTTCTGAGGTAGTCCACGAGTCCTTCTTTTCCCACACCAGCTCTCAACAAATTCTGCTTAAGTTTGGGGTCCACATCAATCCACAAGTTCGGCTCCTCACCACCATCGTGTACCTCAAGGTAAGCAACGCGCGTCCTCTGCTCTTTGATTTTGAATTTTCACCATTTGCTGTGAATCTTTTGTCTTGGATAAATCTTGAGCGCTAACCTCCGTCAATTATGTTAAGATTGAGTCCACGCCATTTATGTTTGCCAAAAGATTGTAAACACTCTCTTGCGCTGTTTCCGCAAAGTCGGAAAAGGTTATCCCATGAGCGGGAGTGGGTTTAGGCGTCGGCGGTTGTTGCGGATTTGGCTCAAAAGCATTACTGCACTTGTAAGCTGTTTCTTGCAGCTCTTTTACTTTCTCTACCTCCGCGCGGTAGAGTTTCTTGACTTTCTTTAGCTCTTTTGACAGCTTTTTCAGTTCCGCGTTATTCTTCTTTCGCTCCTAATCCGCCACCTTGCTCATAATCGTTTAATTTCTTTTTCTGAATACTAATTCCGCTGCTAGCAAATGCGTCTTTTTCTCTCATTTACCGTGGTGAGTGCATTAATGTACTCTTGCATCCTCTTCTCCTTATCTGTCTTTGCATGTTCCGAAGGCCTCACTTTGCGTCTAGGTGCTCTCATCGATTCTCCCGCTGCAGGTTCCGCCTTCGCTGCCAACTTAAAAGGCTTAATAAGTCTCGGGCGGTCAGGGTCATCATAAGCCGAGAACTTAGGCTTGGGCACATTATCCCTTAATACCGCCATAGCTCTATCCGCCTTAAATTGTACCGCCGTGATAATCAATCCTTCCTTAGAGGGAAAAAACTAAGTTGGAATATTAGTTTGCGCCACGTTTAGCGGCGCTTTTTTTTGCACTGCACCACAAGTTTTCCAAAAGAAATATCCTGGCTATCCCTAAAGTTGGAAGTTTCTGCCAACATGTGCGCGACTTTTTTGGTTAGCGGCACCTTATCGACTTCTGTTTCCGACAAGGCGATCATCAGTATTAGCGACTTATTCGACGAAAGGTGTATGTTCCTTTCCTCGAGCATTTATACCACTGTCTTCCCTTTCATCTTCTTTTGCACCTGACGGAGGTCGTCTTTGCAAAGTACGTACTTCTTCGGAGTAAACCAACGAGGTTTCTTCAAGTAAAATTCGCATTGTTTTTTACTCATTCTTCTTTTTCGCGGAGCTTTTGGCGCCACCTTTGCTTTGGTCGTCGGCGGAGAGGTCAAATTTACCGCTTCCGCCATCTTATTCCGACCATTTGAAATTAACCTCGCAAGGTTTGTCGCGGATTTAACAACAAGCGCATCGTAGCTGGAGGGAGCTTCATCATCCTGCAGCTGAGTCGGCGATGCTAGATGGTGGATCTTAGCCGATTATACCGGCTGCGTCAAGTCCATGACTTCTGCCTCATCATTCACAGCGGAATTCTCATTTTCCGCTTCATCTTCGTTTTCTGCTTCCTTGTCATTTTCCACCTCATTATTTTCCACCGCTTTCGATTCTTCAGCAATGGATATGTTGTCCTCTCCAGCTACCACGTCTAGCTCGGGGCTATCCTGACCCTCTGCTTCGCTATGCACGGCGCATGTAGCCTTATCAGCCGTCCTTTGGTTAATAGTTGTAATCTCATCATCCGATGTGCCGGGGTCAGCGACTTCTTCAATCTCATCCTCTAGCGGCAAATTAAGGGACTTCATAAGCGCATCAGCCTCCCTGTCGCTTAATTCTTGGTACCGATCTTTTTCCTCATTCCAACCATCCGTATCTTCAGCTTCTTCTGCCAATGTGGAATCCGCTCCAAAAAGCTCAGCTTGTTTGCCTTCCATCTCTGTTTTCTCCTTCCTTCTCCTTTCTTCTTCTTACCCATACTTCTTCTTTGTCTACTCTCTTTCTCTCAATATTTCTTCCCTTTCATTCTGCATCTTAAATCGTTATATCCTTAGCCTTCTTCAATTGCTTAAACAATTGATCTATCTGGAATGTGACTCAGATAGGTAGGCTTCTCTTTGAGCCGGTACTTATGTAAGTTGTGTTTAGTTAGGAGTCCTCTTGAAGTTAACTTGAATATTAATTTCGCTTTACTCTTTTTATTTCGTTGTTATATTGGATTCTAATTATGACTATTTGAGTCATAGTTCCCAATCAATCATATTCTCTAAACTAGACAATATAATCTCCCTTATTAAATACATACTTTAATCAAATAATCATATCTATACATTGTTTCAGATATTTTATGTGTCGATCAGCAACACAATTAGTTCTTACCTTTGTAACTGGAGTGTATATATTTGCTTTAGGTCTTTCTCTTTGAGAGTATAATTTAACTCAAGAGAATGTTCGAATTCCAGATGGAAATAAAGAAAAGAAAGTTTATTCAGGAAATGAAAGAAATAATTTTAAGTGGGATAAAGAAGTTAAAGATTATGTGGATAAGTTTAAAAGTTCAGGATATTGAGATAGATATGTTGTAATTATGGTTGCTGATGTTCATTGTACTATTTTATATGGAGGACTTTTTATTTATCCAGCAGATAGTAAAAGTAAATCAGGAAACTTAAGATTATTATATGAAGAAACTCTTATGAATATGTTAATTGAATGTGCAGGTGGTGTTGCTTTCACTGATTTTGTTAGTGAGAAAGAAAAAGATGAAGGAAAAAAAGTTAAAAGAGTTATGGAAGTTTGTCCAGATGATATTCATCAAAGAACAGGAGTATTCTTAGGAAGTAAAAGAGATATTGACATTCTATTGGATATTTTGAAACAAGTTTCTGTTTAAATTATAAATAAAAAAGAGTATTTCTAAGTTAAACTGTACCAAACTATAACAATATTTCTAAATATGTTTAAAAGAAAAAGTTATTATTGATTACTTTTATGTACATATATTTTAGAAGAGAAAATCTTTCTGAGGTTTGCTTTAGATAGAGATTTGGTGAAAAATATAAAAAGAAAATACTATTTGATAATAACTCTCTTGAATCAGTACAACTAGAAATAGCAAGAAACTGTTTTCAAGTATTCGGTTGATAAGTTTTCTATAAAAGTATTTCTGTTGTTCAACAAGTTATTTCACTCTTACTAGATCTTATCTCAATCACTAACTATATCCATATCAACTACTTTTACATTAACTAACAAGAACTTCATTCTCTTTAACTTTTTGTAGCTCTTCAGAAATCAGTTCAACATTGTCTTTTAACCATTCTAAATTATTTCCTTGAACAAGAGTAAAACTAAGTTCAGTTTCAGTGTTTAAAAAAATATCAACTATTCTTTTGTTTTTGAAAATAATTCTTGAAAATCCTTTGAATAAAAGTGATTCAAGAATATCTTCATCCTTAAGAAATAAAAAGACAACTTTTACAAAAACAGCCAAACGAACAAGACTTTTAAAAACTATTTTAATATCACTTCTGAAAAAAGGTTTTATTTTTGCTCTCTTTAGTCCAGGAAGTAATTCAGGAAGAATAAAAACATCATTTTCTTTTTCTACAGGTATCAAAACTAAACTATTCAAAGCTAAACTTAAAATATATTTCTTTTCTTTATCAGAATATTCTTTTAGTAAAATATTAAAAAGTTCTTTATTTAGTTTTCCTTTATCAACATAGATTCTATATAAAGAAAATTTATCACTTGGAATTCTAAATGCAAGTTCATGAAAATTTGGATCTCTGATAAACTTACCTAAAGCTTGAGCAAGATAAGAAGGTGCAAAAAATATAAAATTTTCATCAGCTTCCAAATCTAAATAAGGAAAATAGCAAATTAAACCAGCTTTTGAATATATTTCAAGCATCTGTTCAACTTCCCAATCTTCAAAACCACAAGAAAAAGATTTATCTTCAAATTCTTTCAAAGTCATAATATTTGTTTGTTCTCTACAATTATCAAGGAAAAGAATGTCTGCGGTTCCTAATTCAAAGTTCAAAAAGTTTTCTTTATCTATACCAGCTGCTCCAGAAACAAGACTTTTTATTTTATCTTTTATATCTTTTTTCTCTTGGGAATCTAGCTTTGAGTTTTCGATAGGAAAAAATATATTCATATCATTCTTCATTATATTTAACTCAGAAGAAAGACTGTTAACAAAGTTTTGAAGTATACTGTGTATTGTTTCTAGACTTGTATCTTTAACATTCTTTCTTTTATATCTTTTTAAATAAGTACCAATAAAAATAACTGGTGCTTTTTCTGTATTTTTTAAAATACTTTCACACCAAAATTTTAATCTAAATAAATCATTTTGAGATATTTTTGTCATATTAAAAACTAGAAAATAAAGTGAGTTTGTGTTCATAAAAATATGATGAACAGAAGAAAATATTTCTTGTCCACCAAAATCATAAACACGAAAATAAATATCATTTGTACCAAAAACAAAATTATTTGTTTTCATATGTTCAATAAACGTTTCATCAGAAACTGTTCTTAAAAGAAGTTCTTTTTCAAAATCAAGTTTATATTTTGTTTCAACTTCTTCATCAGGATCAAAATCAACATAAACATGACGAGGAAGACTATTTTTTACTCTCTGAACGCTTAGTTCATATTTAGATATTGAATTCCAATTATAATCAGTTGGATTTATTGAAAAAATATCAATATCATTCAAAACTAAAGTTGAGTTATTATTCAGTAAAAAACCTTTGTCAAATAAACTTCTTATGGTAGAAGTTTTTCCAACTCTTCCATCCCCCATAAAAAGGACTTGACATTCATTTAAAAGAGTATATTTATTGTATTTAGCTTTTAGCACTGTTGAAACATAATTTTTAAGTCTTTCTTCTAAATTTTTTATATTGAATGTATTCTTACCAAGTTCAAATAAAATAAGAGAAGAATGCTTATCAAGTAAATCATGAACTTCATCTTTGTTTTCTCCAATATTTATTTCACCAATTCGCAAACTAAAAGTCAAAACAAAACAAAAATAAACATAAACTTCAATAAAGAAGGCAAATTATTCAAACAATGTCTTGTTAAATTGGTAATTTCTGGGTTATCAATCCTCAAGTTATCTTCTTGAATACTAGAAATAAAGAAAAGAAAAGAAAATACAAAATATCTACTAAACTTTTCATATTTGAAATTTCTTTCAATATTTTAACAAGTGCTTCCTCTTTCAAATAGTTTTTATCCAAACTATTATCAATATAAACAAAAAGTTTACTTTATTGACTTTATTTTTTGTCCTTTTAAAAACTGAGAAAGAGAATTATCTTTTGGAATATTGCACAATTTAAAACTGAAACATCAAAACAACAAAACATATACATTAGCGACCCAATATTCAGCTTTTGTTTTATTTTTTCCATTCCAATAAAATTCAAGGTGTTTAAATTACAATATAAAAACCTAAAATAATAACAAAACAAGAAAATACTCAAGTTGCTCAACCTTTGGAATTTTTTTAAACCAAATAGAAAGGTTTTTTCCAATAAAATCTAAAGGACAGAAATTAAATCTAGTGAATAAAACAAGATATATGAATACCTCAATATCATAATCTTTTTGTGCACATTCATTTCTTTAACAAACTTTTTTGCTTCTTTTCCAAACCTTTTCCCTTCAATTGGGTTAATATTCTCATCATATGACCTATGAATTAGAAGGGGAAATAAATAAACCATTGAAGGATGAAGTGATTGCTTTGATTTCTGTTCTCAAATTGTTGTTTAATTGATGGGGCTTTAAATGGCATTTTTTACGTTTTTTGTTTAATTTAGTTTTTTTATTTGAAATTCGAGATATATATTTTTTCTCGAGAATTAATGAGAATCCCGTTTAAAAAATGTTCTCACTATGAAAAAAATAGCCGATCTGATTTTTATTCTATTTTTTTTAAGAACAAGAATTAATGAATATAAACTAATATGGTTTCTTAACGTTAAGATTTCCGTTAATTAAACGGAACATTAACGTTAACAATAAATTAGTGATAAGTTTCTAGGTTCCCAAAATCATTTAACTATATAATATTTTTTTCCCCAAATAACATATTCATAATATTTTATGTATATATCCTTCCTGTAAAGGAATAAATTTGAAGCAAAGGTTGACTTAGAACTAAATGCAACACAGAATCAACATCATGTGCAAATTATTTTATATGAAAATCTTCTTATGACTACTAACCTTACCCTTACACTTATCTCAATCTAAGCTCAAAATGACTCCTAGAGAGTAGCTAAATATTTCAAACACCTTCGCAAGTAATTTTAAATGATTAATTATACCCTATGAGAGAAAATGCAACTGAGAAAACAGAGGTAATACCTTGGCCGTAGCAAGAATTTTGTGTAGTCTTCAAATAGAAATGCCTGTATCTTGACTCATATTCTTTTTCAGAAGACTATAATAAATATTTTGAAATATATTTAATTTCTCATGTACTCAAAAAAAGGAGTTTAGTTTTTTCAGAAGTTAATTACGAGTTATGCGCGTTTTAATATCGGAATATCAAAGCCAAATTTAGCATAGGAAGATTTTTCGCAGTAAAAGCTATTTTTCTCAGTCAATGCCTAGTCTTTTTAAACCAAATATAATTCTGAAATACTTTGAATATTAATTCTTAAAATATTATTGCTTTTTTGTTCTCTTCTACTAGGAAATACTAGGGTTAAACTACGTATTTCTATGTTTTAAAAACATTGGCCAATTTCAAGTCGTATTTTTGTTTCTCTTGTATGTCGCTTAATTTTTAAGTAAAACACTATTGCAACCTATAATACTTATCTTAATAACTTTTCTAACCTCTGGTTTCTAAATTTTTGTGTTTGAGACCTGGAAGATACTTTTCTACTCTGTTCTTTTCACATCATCCTGTATTTTAGGTGAATTTGTCAATAATTGTAAAGCTTATTTCTCAATTAATTTTTTAACTTATTAAAAGAAAATACATTTTAGAAAAGCTCATCCAAATATATCAGCATCTGTATGAGAAAATATAGATTTTGAAAACAATAAATTCATGTAGAACACCAAATGCAGTCAAGATATGAGTCATCCACCTTATATTGAGCAGAAAACAATGAAGAAAGGGCTAGACCACCTCTTCAAACTTTCAAGGATAAACTTTTTGCTCAAACTGAGCCTAGTAGCAGACAAAAGCGTTTTCTGGCTTTCGCTATTGCGGGGTGATAAGAACTATATCATCGATTTTTTCAAAAATGCAATAAAATGATCATAAAAGCAACAACCCCTTGTCAACTCCTCTATAAAGCTTCAAATACGTTGAAAACTAAATTTAACACTTGCTCGCATAAAAATTTAGAGGATTAAAACAATATAAAGTACAAGAAAACCATGATTACTGAAAGTAACGTACATATTATTTGCTAGCTCTTGTCACGAAATCTTCCTCAAATACAATTTTGTCGCCCACAATGTGTTTCACATTAAAAAAACCTTTCTAACCATGCACATTTTCAGGGTATTTGATAAGGATGAGCACTTTAAACTTAAAAAAGGCTAATTTTAAGGGTTCTTTTCACTAAGTTTACAGATCTCTAAAAAAACACACATTCAAACGTAACATTATGAAAAACAACTCTGTAGATGACCTGATTCTTCAAAAATCCCAAGAATTTATTTTACCTGGCTTATCAAACCAATCCTCAGAGTTTTTTTCTTCCCTATTTAATTGTAACTAAGCTAAACTTTACTCAGAAAAGTCAAATGTTGAAAAACTGCACATCTGAAAATACAAAAACACCCAGTTTTGCTATAATCTCCTAAATCACTACATTAAAGAGCCCCCCAAAAACAAATAAGCAAGATCTGTAACCTTTGACTCTACTCTTTAGTTTTTTTTTACAAAAAGTCGATATTGGGCTAAAATGATGTTTTTCCCAACATCAATCCGTGTAATACCTCGAGAAATACTCGTCTAGAGCACAAACAAACCTTACCAGTCCAAAGAATGGACGAATTTAGATCTAGAAACATCTTTGTTTGAGAATTTAAATACTCTATATAGACTTTCTAGCAATTTATCCTATTTCCAAGATCTCAGAAACTCTGAAAAAGGATACACTTAAATAACAAATATTCCTGAACGGGTAATACCAAGTAACAAAATATCTTGAGAAATGATAGTCACCCATAGGTATTGATGATTTATGGCACCTCCGAGTTTTATTTGAGAAAAAATGAAGAACTTCCCTATTAGCCTTAGCAATATTTAATTCGCTTAATTTAACTTTACTCCAAACTCAATTTTAAAATAACCAAAACTGAGCTACAAATAGGTCAAATATCAAAAATTTTGACTCTAATCTTATTTAAAACTAATTTCCAGTAGCTTGGAAACAAAAAAAAATAAATGTTGAGATTTTTGTTGGCTTCAACTATACAAATCTCTGTCATACTATTGCAAATTCCTTTATAAGAATTCTTTTTTTTCTAATTTTTAAATATCATAAAATGCTCCAAAGCACATACAAATAGAAGTTTAGGTGATGATTATAAACTAAGAAGATTTAAGTTTTTAGATTTAATAAAAGTCATACTATGTTCGTTTTTCTGGTGTATTAATGGCAAAAAAAATATTTTTGTATTTAATTAGTTAAATAACTTTCTCTTAGTTTACAAAATGCTATCGCTATACTTTTCAAGGGTAGAAGCTCTTTTAAATGGTGCTTTTTTTTGTATATGATAACTCAAAGTATAGTTAAGCTAACACTTTCCTACTTTTGATATCATCATACTTCTCTTACACGCAGAATAAACTTAATATAAACTTACAATAAGCTAAATAAAACCTGAACAAAAGAAATGATGTAATTAAAAACGAATTTGTTGCTTAGCATTTACAAATTTACAAGGTGCAAGCTAGTATATATTATTGGCAATTTGTCAATTAACTACTAAGACAAAATAAAGAACCTTCTTATACACGCCGCATTCACATAGCATTTACTCATTCTTAACTGATATTGACTAGAAACATTATTTTTCGCAAATACTAGTAAGAACAACAATCTAACTTGCTGTTATGAGCCAATATCTCTAAATACCGCATTAGAGCCTCTACAGAAACCGAAAAATCATAAATTGAAGTCCATTGGTGAGAAAGTATTTTTCTTTTAAATTTATTTCAAGAATGGAATTTTAGGGTTCAAATAATTTACGTGTAGAAGAACTACTTGCAAGGGCTTGTAACTCATAGTTAGATTAACCCATTTGCTCCTGAAAATGACCCGGTTCTATTTCTCATTAGGTTGTTTCGTCATCACTGGAACAGTAGAGCACTATTGAAAGATTGGGAAATAAATAGAGATATCTGGAAATAGTTTCTATATCAACAGAATAGTAGCAATTGTATAAATATGATTAACAAAAAACGAGCAATAATGGAAATTTTGAATGATCCAAAACAGAATATAAGATCCTGTGAATAGAAATAAGTAGAAGAAATGACAAAGAAAAACTATTAGATTGCAAGACGTAAAGCACTAAGTAAGTAATTTTTATTAATTTTTTATATTCATAAATTTAATGGAAAATATGTGAATTAGTCATTATTTCGGTGATATAAACCTTCTAAGATATATGGTTCACCGGTAAAAATCGAAGAGATATGAAATCACAGAGATAAATCGAGTAATCACTGCTGTGCTAAAAAAAATAGCTAATATCTCAGTGAGTCTCAACAAATGTTATCTATTGCTTTATAATATCTATTTATAATGTTGAATACCTGTGGATAAGTATGACAACCTGAAGGAGAAAAAAATATCATTATGAGGTACCCGAACGATTTTCAGTAGATGCAATTCAATTGAGGAAAGTGAAAGGTGACCGTTATTATGATCTTTAATATTTAAAACCACTAGAAACTTCAAAGAGCAGTGAAGGGGACAGTCTGACCGCTCAACAAGGACTGAAGAATACAAATAAAGCCTATTCTATATTTCATCATCTTTTAAACAATTTCTTACAACTAGAGAAAATTTCAAGTGGGCAGGGAAAACTACAATATCGAAGTAAGAGTAGTCAAAGATACCCAAGTTATCGGACCATGAACTGGGGAAATTGATTACCCAAAGCACTATTTCTCATCAAATATTTATATAATTCAAACAAGCTATAGTGAAACTGTGTCAAGACTCTTATGCAACTCAAAGTAATCATACTTCCGCCGCCATAAAACTATTATGATCAATTATAAATCCCTTTCCCAAAACTTGAATTGTGTACTGGCACGTTAATAAGCAACTTTTTCATCCTCTTGTCATTATCTTGAATTAGGGAATTTTCCTGACCCAATGGTAATCAGTGGTAAAGTATAATGCACCGTCTTGATTGTGCCTTTCCACCTGCTTCAAAAAAAAGGAAAGGCAATTAACTAGAAACAACAGTAACTTACTGTAGAAAATAAAAGTGTTAACTATTTAGTCTGAATATATTAGTGGAAATAAATAAATTTTCAGGTCTGAATGTTGATTAACCCATTATTTGTGTTTCATAGTTCCTAGCACTGTTGAGTATGTAAACGAATATAAAAAAGCTCAACTGAAGCAAGTACGAACACATCAAGCTCATTCCACACCTTTAAGACAGCCGTCAATCTTGAACAAGTCAAGTCCTTTAAAACATATTTAGATTCTTGTTGAAGCTATTCTTATCTCTTGAAATAAACTGTGGTTCTCGTTTTATTAAATATATAACCTATATGAAATATACAATATAATTTCTACGATAGAACTATTTTGGGATCATTATAATAATAAATCCATCAATACATAATAAGAAAGTATTGACTATATGACGTCATTAATAATTCTATTTAATACTGGGGTAATTCAATATTAATTTAAACAGGAGATGAGCGAGATTAAATACTACTATATATAAGCAGTTTCGTAACACCCATAGATTCTCAATAAGCTCTTTTGTCTCAATAAGACTATTTAATAGGAATAATTATACATTAAACCGAGATATTTAAAAGAGATTAAAAAAATTGTCTCGATATTAAGCAAACTGAATCTATTTCTAGTCGTTAGATAGATTAGAAAACAAAGTCAACAAAAAAATATTTCCAAACCCCGATTTATATTTAATCAGAAATAGAATGCCAACTGGAGAAGATTGGAAAATTATATATACCCTAACAGATGAAGCCCCATTATTGGCCACCTACTCCTTTTTACCGCTTATAAACAGGTTCACGCAGCCATTTGGAATTCCCGTTGTTTCCTCAGACATTTCCGTAGCCCATCGTGTTCTTAACCTTTTCATGCCAGAAAAATTTCCAGATACACTGACTGAGCTTGGAAATCTGACTGCTTATCGTCATGCAAATATTATCAAGCTACCGAATATCTCTGCCTCTCTTCCTCAACTATTAGCTTGTATAAAAGAACTGCAAGAAAAGGGTTACAATGTACCAGACTATTCAGATTCAACAAAAGCAAAATATGCAAAGGTTCTTGGAAGTAATGTAAATCCAGTTTTGAGACAGGGAAATAGTGATAGAAGAGTAGCAAAACCAGTTAAGGAGAACGCTAAGGTATATCCACATAAGATGATTAAACCGTATTCAAGACAGTGTACATCCAGAGTTGTACACATGCAGAGAGGTGATTTCTATGCCAGTGAGAAAAGTGCTATCATAGGTGAAAATTGTCAAGCTAATTTTTATTTTATTACTTCCAAAGGAAGGAAGATTCGGTTGAGAGAGCCTTTGGATCTCGTTGCTGGGGAAGTTTTGGACTCGTCTTTTCTTTCTGCAAAGGAATTAAAGAAATTCTATAAAAGAGAGTTGACAAGTATAGATAATGGGAATCAAATTGTTTCTGTTCATTTAAAAGCTACGATGATGAAAGTTTCAGATCCAATTATTTTTGGGTACGCAGTTTCAACTTATTTTGCACCTGCGTTAGAAAAATTTCCTGAGGAACTAAAAGCACTTGATTTTAATCCACGTAACGGAATTGGTGATTTGTATAAAAAATTAGAGGCGTGCATTACTGGAGAGAATAGAGCTGTACCAGGAAATGTAGCACAAAATATTATGCGTGCTCTAGACAGCGTTAATGGTCAACAGAGACCTGAAATTGCCATGGTTGATTCAGCGAAAGGAATCACTAATCTCCACGTTCCAAGTGACGTTATTATTGACGCTTCGATGCCTGTAGTTGTTAGAGATGGAGGGAAGATGTGGAATAAAGATAATGTACAGAAAGATGTCAAGTGCTTGATCCCTGACAGATGCTATGCGACAATGTATAAAGTTGCGATGGAGTTTTGTAAACAGAATGGGGCTTTTGATCCTGCAAAGATGGGATCAGTTTCTAATGTCGGTTTGATGGCACGTAAAGCAGAAGAATATGGATCTCATGATAAGACTTTTGAAATTAAAGCAAAAGGAACTTTAGTCGTAGAGTTGAAAATGCAGAATGGAGAACGAAAAACTTTGTTTGAACATTCTGTTAGGAGAGGTGATATTTATAGAGCTTGCCAAGCAAAAAAAGAAGCTATTGATGACTGGATCAAGTTAGCTTTTCAAAGAGGTGAAGCTACTGGAAATCCAGTTATATTCTGGTTAGATGAAGATAGAGGACATGACGCTCAGTTAATAAGGTTGGTCAATGGAAGTCCGGAATCTCGATCTACTTCTGCAGAATGGAAAATTATGGCTCCACCTGATGCGATGCAGTATACTATGGAGAGATCGAAAAAGGGTTTAGACACTGTCTCAGCAACTGGTAATGTTTTGAGAGATTATTTGACAGATCTGTTTCCTATTTTGGAGTTAGGAACGAGTGCTATGATGCTTAGTATTGTTCCTCTATTAGCTGGAGGTGGATTATATGAAACAGGAGCTGGTGGAAGTGCCCCTAAGCATGCACAACAGCTGATTGATCAAGGACATCTAAGGTGGAATAGTCTAGGAGAGTTTTTAGCTCTCGCAGTTAGTTTAAAGGATTTGGGAACGAAATCTGGGAATCAGAAAGCTGTAAGATTAGGAGAAGCACTAGAAGAAGCTACTAAAGAACTATTAGCAACCCAAAAAAGTCCTGGAAGAAAACCTGGAGACGTCTCCAATCCAGAAAGTCATTTTTGGCTATCGTTATATTGGGCAAAAGCTTTAGCCAAGGACTTTCCTGAATTTGCTGAGTTATACTCTTCTCTGAACTCTCAAAAGGATTCTATTGTACAACATTTCAAAACACAATTCTCCTCTGCGAAAGATGTGGGAGGATATTATTTTCCAGATCCAGATAAAGCTGAGCAGGCAATGCGACCTGTTAAGGCCTTTAATGATATTATGGATGCTGGACTCTCTTCTCCTGTAAAAATTTCTAATGCTGCAACACCCATGCCAATGCAGTCTTCTGTTCGATCACCACCCAAACCTGCTGAAACTGGTCGATCAAGTCGCTGGTCTATTATATACACTCTTACAGATGAAGCACCTTTGCTCGCAACTTATTCCTTTCTACCTATTATAAACAGGTTTACTCAACCTTTCGGTATTCCTGTTACAAGTAGTGACATTTCAGTTGCTCATAGAGTGCTTAATTTATTTATGCCAAACCAATTCCCTGATACTTTAGGACAATTGGGTGAACTGACTGCTGATCGAGCAGCTAATATTATAAAGTTACCAAATATATCTGCATCTCTACCGCAGCTTTTAGCTTGTATAAAAGAACTTCAAGCTAAAGGATACAAAGTCCCAGATTATTCTGATGCGACTAAAGCAAAATATGCGACAGTTTTGGGAAGTAATGTAAATCCAGTTTTGAGACAAGGAAATAGTGATAGAAGAGTAGCAAAACCAGTTAAGGAAAACGCCAAGGTGTATCCTCATAAAATGATTAAACCCTACCCGAGCTCCTCTTCTTCTAGAGTGGTTCACATGAACAAGGGTGATTTTTATGAATCTGAAAAAGCTATGGTCATGAAAGAAGCTTGTAAAGCTAACTTCTATTTCTTTACTCACACTGGGAGAAAAATCAGATTACGAGAACCATTACAGCTACAAAAAGGTGAAGTCTTGGATTCATCGTTCTTATCTGCAAAAGAACTGAAAAAGTTTTATA
>JAALGZ010000121.1:0-19336 GCA_015227615.1 Labyrinthula sp. Ha | reverse complement strand
ACAGGCGATTCTATATTTAATATTGGCTCTTGTAAAACATTTTTTTCGTTATCAGAGAGCTTCTTAAACACACAATAAGGATTTTGTCGTAACGACTTTCGCATCATTCGAGCTGTAACAAATATCTTCATCCATTCTTTTCAGGGATTAAAAGCCTCCTTGCAAAGAAACTTGTATTCCTACATTAGCTTAAAAAAATTGTTGAAGACTTATTTAGAGTTTTCAAGTTTGCTAAGTTTCAAAGATGAACTTTGAGCCCCATCGTGCTAGACACTGATGCAAAAAACTTACCAGTTTTTTTAAAGCTTTGTCATAAAAAGGATGGTTTAGATAGTTCCACATTTCAGGAAGGAATCTCTTCTCAGACATGGACCAGTACTTCTTGATACATATTTTGTCAAAGTATTCAAATGAACAGTGCATGTTCATCCGATCACAGCAGGAGCATATAGGAACAATATTCTAATTTTCCAAGAAATTTTTAGAATGCAAGTTATTTTATTTTTTGGTGAAATGTTTCATATTCGGTTTAAGATCTCCCTACTTGGATATAGTAACTATGAACGTCACGACTTTGTTGTTGATGATATTGAAATGTCTCACCTGACACGACTACCTCTTTACGAATCAATCATCTTAATTTTCACATAATTTTTAATTCACACTTCCTAAGAAGATCATCAGGATAGGTTTCCATTTCATCAAATGTCCCTTTTTTGTGATTTCTTTAAGTCTCCTTTAGCTTTCAGCCAACTGTCCATGGACTGTACCCCTTGAATGGCTTTGTTTGAAAAAGGTAGACTTTTCTGAGCAAGTTTCCAGCACAGATTACCCTACTCTGCTATAATTTTTATGAAAATTTGCTGGTTACTGTTAGAAATTTTGTTCAGAGACCTTAGTCAAAAAGAGCTAAGCTTGAGGGAGGTACAGAAGTTTCAAATATCACTTCATATACACGGCTGCGAAAAATAGTTAATTATTCTCCAGGTGAAGACCTACAGCAAGATCCAAAGGGATGTTAAAACATGCTTAATACAATGCACATGAGCCACATGTATTTTCTTAGCTACTTGGGCTAAAGTTTTGGGTCTATCACTCGTGATAACGGTTACATTTCCCAAGTCTAGTACCCTGGGACCCTTCATAATATCTGAGCCGTTCTCGGTCTCTCTAAAAGTACAACCAAAAAAAATGTATTGATAGAACAATCTGTATCTACAGGAAACATAATAAACATCTTGCAACACGGAATATCGTGTATTATATCTATTTGAATACAGTCGGAATAAACACCAGCTAAGTATTTCTGAATATTTTCTTGAAAGGTAAATCGACTTAATTGTACTCGATCACCTGTGGATTTAATGAAATAAATCTTGAAAATATCACCTTTAGTCATACATGTTTTATCACTTTGGCTAAAAATCTCCATGCTCTTATCCTCTGCATCATCTTTCACGCTTTTGCCCTTATTCGTCTCTCTTTTAATCATTTTTTAACAAAACTAGAAGGAAATTTCTTGAAAGAGATAAATTTGTGTGAACGATAGTTTTTTCTGCATTCCCAAGTGTATGAATAAACCTAATTTGATCATCAGTGAGCTCTGAAATATATTTTCAATGTTTAGATAAAACTTAAGCTCATACCCTTGGTAACTTACGTTAATTAAAGCAAAAATGTACAATTTTCCTGCCAAATCAAACTTAATGTTTACTTCAAAAGGATAATTATTGTGACTTGCCATCTAATTTTAAATATCTAAATTATCGACTATCTGGGTTAAGTAGTTTCTGAATCTCAAGAATCAAAACCTAGGGATGTCCCTTCTTTGACATTTTAAATTTTTCTCCAGTATATTTTGTCTTGTCTCCGCCATTTGATCAACGAAAATAGAGCTCGATAGTACCCATCTGCTATCTGAAATCATCTTTTTCTTTCTATAAAGTTTCTTTTGGTTTTGTGTCCTGCGCTAGGATTCCCGTTTCTATGTCTTCGAAATTTTGATTTATTAGTTATACCATTCTCAAGAGGTCAGAATTTGAATCACACAATCAACTAATGTTGCACCAAACATACGGGAGTGAAAAAAAAAGAGCCCAACTCAGCGGGAATAGGCTTCTTATTCACCACAGTTTTCGCCAGTTTGGATTTTCTTTGCTCAACCTCAAACTATAAAGAAATAGCTTATCTAAGAAAATATCCCAAGGAAATTTACAAAATTACGTGAAACGATCCCTCGGAAGATTTAAGACCTATATTACAATGGGATTAATCAAGAAGCTTTGAATTAAAATCTGCTACTAAGCTATAAGCTACTGATTATTTTAACATAGATTCTACAGAAACCATATAGTCAATCCACTATTTAAAATATTTCACCCTAAGGTTTTTGTATACTGACCGAAGATAAGTTTTTTTTCCGAGGAAAGATATACCTCGAAATGATGATATGTTTATATACATTACGCAAAATATTAAATTTAGTATTATCACTTAGAACTTTAAATTTATTTAATGGCCAAAAATACAAAATGTCTTTAGACTATCAGCCATGTGATCAGTAAAGGGTTCATATTATGAAGTTTTCATTGTTGCTGTTGTTGTTGTTGCTAAGATTAAGTTTACAGCAGTTTTCTCTGTAAGATATATGGACATGTAGTGGCATCACAGGATCATTCTGGTAAACAAAACTAGTACGAGACAGTCATTAGGCACTAAAATCTCTCATACTGTAATTTTTCTAGCTATAATGATTAAGCTTTGGAAATATTAGGTCAAGAAGTTTCCTTAGCAAATTCCCTGCATAATGTTACAATATGAGAGCTTCAAAGTTAGAAACGAGCTCAAACAAGGCCTATACCTTCCATTTCGCTTATTTTGCCTCATTATATGTATTTGTTGAAGTTTTTTACATTTTGAAACCATGTTAATTGAACGTGGGCTTTGAGCAACTATAAGTAAAGGGTTCCTGGTTTTGAGTCGTAATTGAGACGAGTGTTATATCTTAGATTTAATACGGGTCCATGCACAGCTGGCCTCATACAAGCAACAATAAATTATAATAATAAAGGGCATTAACAATCTTTTAGGGACAATATTTTTTCAAATTATTACATGAGCTATATGTAATATCTTTTTACCACAGCTAATTAACAAAAGGAATCACAAGAATTACACTTCTTCCTCAAAGTTATTCCATCTAAGAGGAAGTAATGATTCGTACCACTATTATATATTTATTCATAAGCAGCTTAAGTTAATTATAGTAGGTATCTAAAGACTACGAAAAGGTTTCTTTTATTCAAAAATTACAAGTTCGCTCAACTGATATTTTAGACTTTGGCAAATGGATGGGGTATATCTATTCGATTCAAGTATATGAGAAATGTGCCAGGGTTAATGTTTTGGTTAAACATAAAATTTTAGATTTGTTTGAAATTAAAAGATATTTAAGTTGCGTATGAAATTTTAGAGTTAAGGTAGGGAAAATAAATTATCTAAGCATAAAAGGCTCAAGACCAAAAACCCAAGCTGCAAAGCTCTAACAGGACTAATTTTTTAGTTTCCTAAGGACTATGCCTTTCTCTTCAGTCTTCACTGATGGTTGAGGTCCCTAAAATATATCCTGTAATAAATTTCGTTAAATACAAGTTAGTTTCGCCAAATCTATTCAAAAACTTTCTTTCAATAGTTTTTTTATCAGTTGAGCTTCAGTGAAAATATTTCTTCATTCACCGGGAAAAGAAATTGCATCACAACATGCTATGGATGCGGCCCAAAGTTTGGCATATGTTTAATGACTTGGTAGAGCTTTTAAAAATTTATAAATTGTGAAAATTTTCTCTGAGTTCCATGAAATTCAAGGTTTATTTATCAAGGTATTACAAAACTTTGAAAGTTTCCAGATACTGAGGATGAAACTATATATCCATCTTGTTAAAGGAAAATCATATCGTATTAATCTAGATTCTTTCACATAATAGCTTTAGTTAATAAGCCCACAGAAAAACTATGTTTATCCAAGTAAAACTAGTCAATAATAATAATAGTATGAGATTCAGTTTTATTGCAAGGTTTACTGTGAAGGTTTATCTGTATTCTCAATCATAGAACTAGAGCTTATTCCAGATATTCATAATGAGTCGTACCAAGGAAGCAATTTATAACATCTATTTCTCTGAACTGAACAAATATCTACAGCTATGTTTTGTAAGTGAATAAATGTATTTAGTTTTGGAATTATCAAAATTTCACATTCTTATACAGGACCATCACAACAGTTAGAAAACTTCTTGAATATCCACCTTAGCTATATCTTTGCATAATATCAGTCCTAATGCAATAGATATACACGGTTTTCTTTCTATGGAGAGGTTTCGTAGGGAAAATAACAATGTTATTGTGAAGTTTCAGCAAAACGTGGGCATTACTTTAATTATTATTCAAAAAATCATTGCTTGGTGAAGTTGGGATGTTTAGGGAGAAGATCTTTAATAAAACCAAAACGAGAGGAAGGAAATTTGAAGTTTTCTCAAGTAAAGGCATTGATCCTAGATCTAAGAACCGTTGACCCCCCCGAGATAAGGGCTCCCAAGATAACAAGAAGAGGTTAAATAACACTTCAATCACTGAGGATACAATATAAAATGTTTTTATTCGTCTTTTGCGGATCTCATTAGTACATTCCTCATGATTAATTTGGTACCTCCAGGATTATTAACTTTAAGCACTCCAAGCAGTCTGATTGCTTCTGAATTATATCAAGATACGAAAAAAACAAAGATTGAAGGTATCAGTGCAATTTAACTTGTTTATAGCAATATCTTGTGCCTAGATGTGTCATGGGGTACATATCATGGGGGGGAAAATTCAATAATGGCAATGGAATATAATTGTTAATAGCTTTTCGAAAATATAATTCTCAATAACTATCTTGGTATCAGTTAATTTAATAAAATTTAGCTTAAAATTGCATCTCTATCCTAATATCCTTAGCCAACTATTAGCAATGCTTCCATATTAGCATCTATTACATTCACTCCATTCTTTTATTCATCAGAAATCTAAAGGTTAAAAAACTGTTGATAATAAAATTATAAGAAAGGAACTTTTCCAGCGAGCTCTATCGTATTCATTGAGGTTAGTGCTTTGAAAAGTCTATATAACCTACTTCGTTTATGTTCTGTGAAGATAGAGGAGCTTAGCTTAAGGCATTTTATAACCCACGCCCTTCATGCTTGACGCTATTTATATCAATAATTCAAACTATAGCAGTAAGTGTTACCCAGTATTTACTGTAACATGACAATTATTATAGCATATTTAAATAAGTTTGAATATCTGAAATATTTAACGCTGCCACCAAAGTTTTCATGTGCAACTTTGAAATATTGTAAATAAAACTTTCCCTACCTTTGAATTGACTTCCGATGTTGCTGGTGACTGTTTCAATCATTTCTTTTTTTGAAGTTGAGATTTATGTTCATTTTCCGTTTCAAAATATTCCTGTTTTTCTTTTGCATCTATTTTGATTTCTTATGCTCGCATTTCTTGAAGTCTTCAAAGGAGCATTGTGACTCGTAGCAAACAGAAACATCATTATATCAATCAGATCAATTGGGGTATTTTGCTTTGAAGAGAAAAATTTAGCTTTAATCATTGACCACATAGTTTATTATGACGTGTGAACTAGATATTAACTAATTTTAGTTCAAGAATTTTACTTTTGATACATGACCTACACTTTGTACTCATATATTATGTATGTAGTATTTGCTTACGTAATAATTTCAGACAGCTATCGTTTATATGGGCGATTACTTCTTCAATTCATCAACTAAAAGATATTATATGAGAATTGAACACATCCGATACTACCTATACCCACATAATAGAAGATGGGATAACAATTCAGTTTAATCATCATTGGGATTATGGAGAGTGGCAGTTGACTATCATATGCTTCTTCAATCAATAGTTCAACTGTTAGTGTATGCTGCTAAGAATTACCAATAACCAAACATAGGATATATTGATTGTGATCATCAACATAATACTTGAGGTTTTAATTCTTATAAAATGATTCTGAATACATTAAAATCACAATTAGATTTTTAATGCTCAATTAAAACAGTTGGAAACTTATGAGCATCAATCAGTATGAAACACTCATTTTAGAAATTTATCAAGAAAGAAAATTGTTTCCCTAGTTTTGACCTAGCAGATGGTAACCCAAGGCGGAATGCTTAGATTGAAGTGCCAGTCTGTTTCATATTATCGCAAGCTCAAAGGATGGGTTATATTGTAGTAGTGGACCCACGAACTTAATTACACTATTGACAGCAAATGCATTTACGAATATCTAAGAATTTAAAATTTTCAAGGATAAGGCGTGAATGGTGATTTAGAATGATACCAGAATAGAGTCAAAGGAGACAAAAGTCAAAGAAAAGAGATAGAGGAATAATTCAAGTCAATTAGTTATGTCAAAAGGGTTGTTAGGTTAACTTTTAAGTTGTAACTTTGACAATCTTATTGTTGACTATGGACTATTATGAAGAGGTATTTATTGTTGTTTGGTTTATACTTTTAGTGGTTTTGTTAAAAGCTTAAGAAACTACAGTTCGTTGAAACTCATATTCCCTATTTCCAGTACTCTTAAATACAAAACAATACTCATATTAGGTTAGACCTGACATAATGCAGAAGCACAAGTTTCTTTTCCAGGTATGTCATAATCAACAGCTTTGTACCACTTGTCCTGAGCCTTGTGTAAAAGAGATTCATCAAGAGAGGCATTACTTATTACTGCAGTTTCACATGTTAATGTCATCCGTGCTGTTCTAAGGACCAATGAAGGAATACAAGTTGTGGAAAATGCACAGTATTGCTAGATGTCCCAATAATATAGCTATTATCAATTATTCTTATTCTTTCCATTTGATTCATGAAAAGCTTGGTTTCTGGATCTTTTAGTTCAAATAAGAACTCGAAGCTATATCATATTCTTAAGAAATCTAGTTAGTAATAGCAATCGGGAAGAATCATTATTGGGAAAAACTTAGTAAAACTGGTTGCGGTACAAAGTTATGAATACTGCAGGTAGTGAAGCACAGAACACTAAATAAGAGCTGCATTTTCTGAAGGAAAGAATATGAAATAAAGGAAAACGCACACCTCATTTCGCAATGAGGCATTTTCTTGTTTATCTAGTAGCGAAAATTTAATAGTTGCTCAGCTGTCGAAAAAAACTAAAGAAAAAGCTTAAAGCTCCGTAAACAAAAGAAAGGAATTTTAGTAAAGATACTAGAATCTTCCAAAATACCCACGGCAATGTGCTCTAGATTAATTATTTTCTCATTTTGCTTTGCCTCAGAATTTTTTCCAAACCATTCATTATTGAGGAGCTACGTATTAATAAAGCAGCCCTTATTAACCTCTTGAAAAAAAAAAGACACAGCCTGAAGAGAACTGCAACAATGCTAATTAATCTCAATTTAGGGCCAATTACTCTATTTTACTGATTAGGCACTTGGGATAAAAACCCAGATGAAATCGAAGCCCAACAAACCCCACTTCTACAACTTTGGCTAGCTGCTACTGCTTGTACGAAAAGAACAACTTCTAAACAGTGAACAAATCGATATGGTTCAAAAACGGCGCATCGCAACCTCCAACAGGACAAAGTCTGTTGATATTAGGCTTCTCTCGAGAGTGCTCTACACCTGCAACACTGTACTGATGGCCACAAATAGAGTTAATGTATCCCTGTTCACCTTCCTCTACCCGCGCTAACAAAATTGGACACTCAAAACCTTTTTCTGCAGAATCCAACAACGCAATGTCCTCTTCTTTCTGCAATAACTCCTTTAAAATTAATTTCTGGAAACCTGCAAAAAAACTATTTTCAGATAAGATGCGCTTCCATTCTTCTGGATTGTTTGTCTTCTCCTCCAGAAGATGATCTCTAGAGTTTTTCTTTATAGTGTAAATAGAGGGCACATCAACCAAATCATTTTTACCATAGCTGTCTCTGTATGTTGAGTGATTGCGCATCTGTGTGTGCGTTTCATTAACAGCTTGTTGCTCTTCGCTAGCTTTCCTTTCTGAAAGGACCAAACTTTCGACCAGATCCTGGAGTGTTTCTCCCATTTCCTTCTTCGAACTCTTACCCATGGTATTATAACCCAAATATTCCTTCAAATCTTTACATAAAATTGACATTTTGTCTTGGATTTCTTTGATATAGATCTGTTTGGTTGCTGGGATTTCTTTTAAATCCTGCAAATATCTCAACTGACTGCGCAAAGCAAGCTCTATGTCTTGTCGAGAAAACTTTGCGTCATCAATAGAGCCTATAATTGGTTTAGATAACATATCCTGGAAATCATCCAGAACTGGGTCCTCTTCCTCTGAAGAATAATCATTTTCTGACATAGTTTTTTTTAGTATATTTCTTAACCGTTTTATTCTAATTTTGGGCAATTAAACTTGGTAAGACAAATGAACAAGGAAAAGATACTCAACCAAAGTTTGGAAGAATGGGTTATTAAGACAAGAGAAGCATTGAAAATAGAACAAAATCAAGATCGTGAGATTGAAGGAAATATATTTGGGAAGGACTTTATTATTGAAAATGTCTCTACAGGATTTTTAGGTCGGCAACATGTTGAATTCAAAGTCAGGAAAAACTTTTTTCTGACAGGGTATTTTACGACTGGAGATAGAGTTATTGTGAAACAGCGTAATAATTCTAGATCTATGTATGGTGCGGTTATAAATGTTAGGAGTAGATTGATGTGCATAGATCTGGGAAAAGGATTCGACATGTTCACAGACACAGCTATTGATTTTTCAGAGTTGAAATTTTCCATAGAATTGACTCCAGACAACAAAACACATTCATTATACTTGAGGACTCTCGACAAATTTAAAACGAACTCAAACATTTCGCTCATCTCTGGTTTTTTCGAGGCGAAGTCCCCAGGGACAGAAAACCTGTCGGAAGAAAATAAGGTTGAAAACCTGAATTTATTCAACTCGGAACTTAATCAGGTTCAGAAAGAAGCTGTAGAAAAATCTGTAAGTACGAAAGATTTCTTTCTAATAATTGGACCCCCTGGGACAGGTATCATATGTAAGGTGAATAATGTGTAGGAAAGACAACTTGCATTGCCGAAGTCTTGCTTCAGTCTTTATTGAAGAATTCAAAGATGCTTATCTGTGCTCCTTCTAACATAGCCGTGGACAATATTTTAATTAAGTTCATTAAGGAGTACAAAAAGCTACCTAAAAAGTACAGAAAGAAAATATCCTTACACAAGATTGTTCGTATTGGTCATCCCGCGAAGTCTTCTGAAGAAATACATCCGTTTCTACTTGAAAGCAGAGTTAATGTTTCTGATGAGAATCAAATTGTATCCGACATTAAGAAAGAGCTGAAAGAAACCGTAGACTCATTGTATGGAAACAAAAAGGTAAGAAACCAAGTTCCTTTCAAGGAGAGAAAGAGTAGGCTAAACGATCTAAGACGTGACTTAAGAGTTTTTGAGAAGAAGTCAGTAGCAAATATATTTTCAACTGCACAAGTTATTTTCTCCACAAATGCGAGCACCTATAAAATAGAGAAATACTTGAGCCAAGACAGCCAACAACTCGAACCTTTATTTGATCTTTGCATTATAGATGAAGCCGCTCAAAGTCTGGAAGTAAATACATTTGCGCCTTTGCTCTTGAGCAAGCGATTTATATTAGTTGGGGATAATAAACAACTTGGGCCTACTATCAAAAGCACGAATACAGAAGTACAGTCACAGCTAAACTCCACATTATTTGATCGTCTATTGTTTAAAATGAGAGCAACTAGGTCAATCATGCTTGAAACACAGTATAGAATGAATGAGAAGATTTGTGAATGGCCTTCAGAAACATTTTACGAAGGAATTTTGAGACCGGATATATCGATCACAACTAGAGAACTTGAAATCAACTCCGATGAACCAAAGTTTGGCCCACTTGTTCTAGTTGATACTTCTGGTCAAGGCTACGAGGAATCAGAGGATGCGGCGGGGAGTAAGTTTAACGAGTATGAAGCTAATTTGGTTTTGCAGCATATAAATGATCTACTAAAAGCTGGAGTAACTGCTGACGAGATAGGTGTGATTACTCCATACAAGGCTCAAGTTAATGCAGTTAAATCCATACTCTCTAACAGTGAAAATGCGAGAGTTGAAGTGAATACAGTTGATGGCTTTCAGGGCCGTGAAAAGGAATGCATAATATTCTCCTTTGTTAGATCTAACACCCGCGGTGACTTAGGTTTTCTGGTTGAAGCCAGGCGTCTTAATGTTGCATTAACACGGGCAAAGTCTCATCTTTACCTTGTAGGCGACATAAGCACAATCCACAATGGAGCCAAGAATAAGTTGGCATGGTTAACCTCCCTTTTGAGTCACTTAGAAATAAAAGCTTTAAGTGTTTCCTTAAGTGCGGAGGTAGCAGATTTTTTGATATCTGATCAAGCACCTTCAAACCACAGTAAGAGTAAGAAATCTACAGCAATACGTACTGTTCAAAAAGCTGTTGCGAAGGCTCAGGAAAAAACACCCACAGTGCGGCATGAAAAGACGCATAGATTTTCTTCTGTTAACGAACCGGAGGTAGGAACATTTGATTATCAATCTGCAGTAGATAAATTTTTGTCTTCTCCAACATTAGAGTTTCAGTTTGATCCTAACTTAACAAGTGCCGAACGGCGTTTAATTCATCTGTATTGTGAAAGTTTATCGTGTTCAGCTAATATAGAACACCTAACTGTTGATAACGTTCTGTGCTTACGAAAAGTGGACCAGGTTAAAGCAGGAGAAGTCAAAGCAGTAGAACCATCTATAACTATTGCAAACAAGTTTGATGGACTTAGACCTGGACCCGAGGCTGATGCCACACAGCAAAGTTCAAAACAAGAACCCTTTACCGTAAATCCTTCATTGAAAGTTTCTAACCGTTCTGTTGAGGGAAGCAAGAAGGCAAAGAAGAAAGTAAAGAAGAAAAACCGTAAGCAACAAGTTTCTGACATGGATTTGTTAGATTCTATTATAGCAGGAAATAAAGTATGCAATGCCTCGGAATGTACTCGAGAAATAGAGGGAATGAAAGGGTATCTTTGTGTTGGCTGTAATAGAAAACATTGTGTTTATCATCGTCATGGGTTTAAACATGGATGTAGCGATGAGAAAGTTGAAAGTGCAAAGAATGCGTTGCACTCTTCACGACCATCAATTAATCCTAGTAGAAGGATGGCGCAAAGGCAAGTTATTACAAAAAAAATAAGTGAAATGAAAAAGAATCGTGGGAAACAAAGGAAGAAAAAATGATTAATCATTCCTATTTTTGTTTACTACCTATTTGGACCTTCTTGGTTTGTATTCAGGAAGTATTTATTACAGATGAGAAGTTATGTGTGCAATTATGAGAACTTCGATATACAAAATCAAAGTCCGTGGGCATTTTTATAATAATGTTCATATAGAAAAATTAGAACTAAGGCACCTACTTTCTTGAAGTTATATTGAGTTTTAGGGGACCATTAAACCCAAGTGTTATTCCTGGAGTATAAACAACTGGTTTGGCCTTAATGAGGGCCTCTTCGTTCTTATCATAAGAAAACTTATACTTTTGCAGCAAGCTTATTACGAGGAACTTTATTTCTAACCTGGCCAAATCCTTCCCCAAGCATACTCTTGGACCACCTTGAAAAACAGGGAATGCCTCTTCTGGAATGCTTGAATCGAACCAGCGCTCTGGCTTTACTTTCAGTGGATCCTCATAACGAGTTTCATCTCGACCCATCGCAAAAATTTCAAACGTGATTTTGGTTCCTGGTTTGACTCTTACTCCGTTTGGCAGTATATCTGCGTTAACATTCTCTTTTCCATCAACTGGAACGGGTGGAAATAACCTCAGCGTTTCATTGATAACTCCGTCTAAATATTTCAAATCTTGATTCAAGATATTTTCATAGCTTAAAGTGCTTATGCTGATAATTTCTTTCACTAAAGTTTCCTGTATATGTTCATTTTCAGACAATGAGATTAAGTGGAAAAGAAATGTTAAAGTACAGGCTGTTGTATCCCTCCCAGCTATTTTAAAACTCATGATTACATCCCGTAAGAATTTTTTTGCTGCAGATGATCTCACATCAATACCCTTTGAAATTAAAGATTTCACAAACAACGACAAAATGTCACCTTTTCCATCCAGAGCCTTTTCAGTTCCAGAATTTTTCAAAAGAGATAACCTGTCAACAATAATTTCATTACAAAAAATATTCAACTCTTTAACCGAGTTCTTCACTATAACTTCAGAAGGAATGAAATGCTTAATTACTGGAAACTTCCACCAAGGCCATATGTTTCTTTTGGAAATGTTTGGAATGACTTCATCAAAAGCTTTGGAGAATCTTGAATATTTCGTACTTTGTAAAGTATTCAAATCTACACCAAATCCAATATCTCCAATCGAGTCCAGCGTAAAGTTGTAAAACTCTGTTTTCATGCTCAAATACTCGCCAACATGGGTAGAATTCTCGATGTTCTCAATGACCTTCTTGGTGTTTTTCTTCAGAGTTAAAAGAACATGGTTCTTAAAAATATTTTTGGTAAATATTTTTGAAGCAGTTTTTCTTTGGAAAGTCCACAAGTCAGAAATGTTTAGAGAAGCCAAACTCTGTGATGCTAATCCGTGGTTTACACAAAAGATACCTTGACCCAAAAGTGGTTCCAAATTTTGGAGTAACAAGTCGCTTTTCACCCAGTTATTAAAGTTGTCCTTTGTAATATATCTTGTTATCTCTGCACTTCTACTGAAAATTATTTCTTCCGGATAAAATGGGTGAGGAACCACAACTACAGCATCAACTTTCTTGTTCAGCGCTTTTGAGTGTTGTTCAAATAAACCAATTTTGAAATCATACACTTGGCTTCTTGCTGGAAAGAAAGAAGGGATAATTCCCAAAGGATTTACACCAACTCCTCTCATGTAAGCAATGTTGGTCCGACCTTCTACTTTGGATATTCTCCTCTGCACGGAAAACAACTTCAAGTAATATCTAACTAAAAGGAAAACCGTTCTGAGTGTTGCATATAGAAGAACCGATCGCTTTACTAGAGATATCCACGAAACTTTTCTTATTTGGTTCATTTTTCCTTCCTTTTACTCAAATGCTCGCTGCGTTCACTTTTTATCCGTTGAATTTACCCCCGGATCGGGATATAAGAAAAGTTCGGAATTCCTTTACGATATCTTATTTATGAATCTTTGCTGAATATGCAAATTGTGTAGAATATCACGATATATTTTAGGTGGTTAGTTTCCCACGCCCAGATGCGTTGAGTTTTGTTCCAAATGATGATAGAGTCAAAAGAACAGTTCAATAAGTTTTTCCTTCTGTGCTTCTATGCAACTAGTTACGATCAAAGCACCATATTTTTAGGCACTCATGGAAATGTTGAGTATTTTGTATTAGCAAAGGTTGATATTTTGGGAGTGCTGAACCAGGCTCTCCGTTGTAGAGAAGCCAAGGTGTAAACTGTTGCTGGATGAAAGAATATGAGTTCGATGTACTAAAGCTAGAACCCAAAGGCAAGTATTTATTTTCAATAAAACAGAAAGACAAGCTTTGCAGGAATTTAGTTTATTTGTCACGGACTGAATGTAATTGAATATTATAACAGGTGGTGAAGATAACTCTATTGTAATTAGACAATTTGCAGACGATAAACTGGAGGAGGTTGAAAGGATTGAACAAGCGCACAATACAGATGTAAATTGCGTGAGATGGAGCAGCAGGTTAGGTTTGCTGGCATCAGTTAGTGACGATGCCACTCTTAAAGTTTGGACAAGGGCTGCCGATGAGTAGAATTTAACTGATGAAATGTATTTTTTGAAAGTTTAGAAGCTCAATTTTGTTTGTGTTAGAGTTAATTTTGATTTGGTGTGGCAGAGGGTTATACACGCAGTTTTGAATTTTTGTATTTTTCTCCAATTTTGCTATTTGGTTTCCATTTTTGTAGCGTTTTTTTGGTTTGTTCAATTAGACTATGAAGTTAAACTTTAGTTTTACAGAGAATTCTTCCTGTTTTGCCCCGCTATTTATTTGAAGGTAACATGAGGCCTATAAGAATTAGTAGTTATGAAGTTATGTTTAGATCTCTTAAATGCCTTAGTGAAATACTATTCTACCTATTCTTTCTCAATGAAACTATTGAAACCAGTTTTTCTTCTCTTTGGAGATTCCTCAGGAAGTTTTTCTTGTTGTTTTCTCTTTGGTGAAGTTGGTGTTTTAAGAGATTTTTCAATAATATCTCCATCTGAAAACTCAAATATTAGAAATTTATAATCTGCTTTAACCAAGTTCTCCATCTCCTTATCTTCACTCACAGGGGATCTAACTTCCTGAAAATACTTCGTATTGAAATGTTCATAGAAGAAAGTAGAGTTTATATCTTGAAACTCTGTCCATCTCTTCTCTACATCAAAGTCATTTTTTTCAACTTCCATAGGCTCAGCAAATATTTTTGTAGATCTTTGCTTGAAAGAACTTCTCTTTCCTTGGTATTCTTGGCCAAACGAGAATGCAGACTTCTTCACTGGAACTACTGGCTTTATGATATTGTCTAAGATCATTTCACTATCTTTTTGGATATTTTGAATAAGTTGAAAAGAAGCTCTAGCTTTAGACTCACAGATTGTTAAGGTTTCAACTTCCATCAACTCATTTGAAGGCATTGTCGTCGATTTGAAAGACAGTACAGGTAGGGAAAATTCCTCAACCCATGCAGCAGTAGTATTAAGAGTATTTACATAGTCAAAAGAGTTAGCCAAGTTTCTGTAAAAGCTCATTCTTTTTGTAGGTAGTTCTTTTTTATTCAGTTTTTTTGTTATTCTTATTTGTTTATTTTAGCACATATGGGTTGGCTATTTATGGCAAAGCACACCTTTCATGTCCAAAACGAACATTAGAATAATATTGATTTCATTTACTTCTCATCAATTATTTGTTAAATTAATCCAATCAAAAAGCATCGAAAAATGAGGAAAATGAAGAAGGTTTGAGTAGATAGTTTACAGCAAATAATTCCAGAGTCATCCACTTGCTATGGCTAAAATGGTGTGAAAGAAACTGTGATTCCACCAGTGTTCCAGTTACAAAGAATAAGAAACTTTAAAGCTACTCAATTAAGATAAAATTAATTTCTACCATTCTATAAAAAATTTTGAGTGAGTTCCCGTGCAATAATAATGCTGAAAAGAAAAGTTGGTCTGCTTTGAGGTGGCTTGTTTGCAGAATGAAGCTATGCTATTGAACAATAGCGCACTTTTTAAGTATCCAGAACGGGATAAAAACATAAGGGAAAAGACACAAGTTTCTATCTATATTCAAAATTTGCTTTTGATTCTTATTATGTTTCTCATAATTCATTCACAATTTCTCATCAAAGGATTCAACTGCACCAATAGAAGGTCTTAATTCGTGCCATCGAAAAGTTAAGACTAATAATACGAAAATTAAGAAGACTTTTGTATTATTATTGAGAAAAATGAGCTTTTGCTATAGATTGAACCCTCAACACGTTTACTTAATAATCATGGCTTAAGAGTACTAGAAATCACAACCAGAAAGGTTAATAATGACGCTGCCAGAAGTTTAGCTCTTCCCAAGAAAATGAGCACAGAAACCACATGAGTTTTTATAGGTTCCCTCTCTGGATTGCTTTTTTTTGAAAAAAAATCTAAATGCTTTATTTTCCATTGAACATTGTACTCTTTTAAATTTTCTCTGTTAATGAAGATGTGAGAAAGGTTACCGATTTTCCAAATGTCGCTAAATTCCTTAAGGGAAAGTCAAAATCTACTTCGAAGTAAGGCTTGATAACAAAACACGTGGATAACATATACTTGCTATACATAGCAAAAGAATAGCATGGAACATTGATTTCTGTAATATTTTCAGCTTTTGTCTAGTTGAAGAAGACCATGTTACTTAATCTTATATAACCGACGTGACAGGCATAGTAACTTGATTTAAGCGTAAACAGCAGTTCTTACTTACTGAAATGCCAAATATAGGTCTATCTTACTTATTTAAAGCTGTTTTGGATTATGGTTGAATTTGATGTAAATCCTTATTCCGCTAAAAAATATTCCATTGAATCAAATGGTAACTTCTTTAACTTTCATTAACCTTTTTTGAATTGATTAAGGTTATAATTTCATTTCTGATATTGGTTCTATGATATTATTATGCTCTCTAATCTGGATCTAAGGATTATTGGCATTTTACTTATGAAAACTCTAATAGTAGAGTATGCTTTCTTAAGAATGTTGCATTGATTACGTATTGCATAGCTCAATTTACCCAGAACAAATTGTAGGCACTATAACCACTGTAATAACTATTTAATGCTGTTTATACTCTGATTCAAACAATAATGGGACACCCAAGAAGCCTCTCATCCAAATTTTCTGTATGTATAGAAAGTACCATAATATATAATGTTTTAATCATGTGGATTTGAATGGTTAGATGTAGAAAAGTTACAGGTAAGATTCATATATAATCTAATCTACAAGATGGGATTACTCGCTTCCAAATTGAAGTATCTTGTATCTACTTGGTTTTTTCCTACAGTATAAAGACTCATCCAGTGTAAACCTGACTCTAGCTTTTCAATTTATTTGGTGCATATCGCTAGGTACTGTTTGAATGCAGGTGTCACTAATATTTGAGTGCATTGGTTCAATTGAAGAAGCTTCAGTTACCATATGTAGTAATTTGTATAGAATTCAAGTAGAATCGGGATTTTGAATTTGAATTGTATGAACATCTAACTTCATGTTAGTTTTGGAGGAACAAATTTCTGGAAGAAGATATTATAATGCTTGAAAAAGTGGTTATTTCCATAATTTAGAAACATAAAGTTCAGAGTATACAACTCGAAATGTACGAGACGATATGGATGCTAAATTAGTGGATATATCTCGGCTAAAGATTCATAAGTTAAAGAATTGGTTTGAAACGTAGCAAAGCGGTGTAAAAAATATTAACATAATCTAGAATATGTTTGATATATGGCTAAAAGCTCGAAGAATGAGTTTCTATGCTAAAATATTTCTAAGTTGGACAGTCTAGTAAGCTAGAGTGGTCATTTCATAAGATTAAAATATTTAAGCTTATCAGAAACTGTGTAAAGGTTGTAACATGTGCAAAACTTTCAAAGCAGAAAAATTATAAGATGAATGAACTCTAATTCCAAATTGAGTAGCACTGTGGTTTACTATTCTGTGATCATGTGATACGGGTTCATTGAGGAAAACTTATTAGAAGCAATTCTCAAATTTTAATCAGAGGCTCTATAGTATAGAAAAAATGTGTTATATTTCTTGTACACTATACTTAACCTAGAAATTATAGAGTCTGTTACTGAGATTCTTTGATGTAGTTTTAAAGGTGTAAGAAGATTGCATCGGTCATAAATAAATTGCTCTTAAACTTGATTGATAGCAAAAATACAAAAAAACACCTTGGAACTCTGAATCTATTATCATAACACTGACCTATACAGTAGTATAAGTAAAATATATACAGTAAATACGTCTTGTTTATTGTGCTTATAACAAACCGATTGTAAATGTTAACTAGGTTAAATTTGCGGCGTTTTATTGTTAGTCGTATATCAAAACACCTTTTTCTCCTACAATATCTTGGTAATTTCCTATTAATCATCCAGAACAAATAAGTAAAAAATAAAGAAAATTGTAATATCACTATGTTGATAACTTTCCCAATGATAAACTCTTCTAATGTTCGGCTTGCATTGAGCCAAGAATTTTGCTTTTAAAAATCATATGCTCCTCTTAATAGCATTTCCAATTGTTCTGTGAAAGTAATCCACTTAAAGTCTGATACCCACATAATCTCCATTGTTGATTAAATATATCGAGTAAGTACAGTGGCTATCAATAAACAAATTTCCCATACCATCCTTATTTTTACTCATCAGATGTTGCAAGAATATACCCGACTTAAGGTCACCTAAAGTTCTTGAGAGGAATTCTGAGCATAAAACTGCAATCCTGAAATTAATCAACATATATCCTCGTCTTCCTTTGGAAGTTCCATCCAAAGAATAGTTTCTCTTATATTTGTATGGTATATTAACTCCATCTTCTAGAAAACGATATTAGATAAGTTTCATCCCTTTTGATTAATTAAGTTTTTCTGAAACAGATTTATAAACAAAAAGTAAATCTTTTGGTTTAAGTTATATTGCAGTTTTCAGTACGTCCATATGTAAAAACTGTAAATATAATATTTTAACAATTCAAATACTCTGATATTTACCATTATGAACTCGACGCTATAATATCATTTCTTGAGCCCATTGGTGAATCAGAAATTTAAAGCAACCTCGTGTATATCAATAATTTTTAATGTCCACACTTCCTTATTTATTTCTAAAGAATATTTTCCATGATATGAATCATTTTACATTATTTGGCTTTAAACCGCTAAGTTAGCCTGTTGCTGTGGACACCCAAATGATTTTGTTTTAGCGAGTATTGAACGCAATTTTTTTGGATTTAAATGCTTTAAGTAAAATAATCATATTTCTACCCTCTTTCAATATTATTATAAATTGATTATTAAAGATATTTTAAATACTGTCAAGATCACACCTCCCACTATGTTATTAAAGCTATTATTAAATGCAGCTTCTCAAATCATTAGATCGTCTGATCTCGGTTTAGAGCTCCGAAAATAAACAAGTTTGAAACATATAAAATATTAAGAAGTAAATAATTAGAAACTTCTTATTTCCAATCTTAAGCTGAATCATTTGATCTTCATTTTACTCTACTAAAAAAGTGAAGTACGTTGGTTATGGAGCAGACAATAATCTTTCGCAACCGCTAACTCCAAGCTAAGGAGCAAAAATATAAGTTCCGATCAAACTTAATATTAAATATAAGCTAGTCATCAGTCCACGGGAAGCGAATACTATTGTTACAGTTAAGCATAATGTTTTTCCCAGGAAACAGTTATTAATATTCTTGGTCGTACAATCTATATACTTAGAACTCTATCAAGGATTTAATTCATAAGTATCGAAAGAGAGTAATTAGGTCAATATAAAGACATCAATACTTAGGTACGCTAAAGAGTAACTACTTAGGCTTAATTCTTGAAAAAAAAAATAAAATCAGATATTTCTGTTAAATGTTGATATCGAAATTGAATGCCATATCCCTACCATAGTTCATTCTTTCCAGAACCATA
>JAALGZ010000120.1:0-21013 GCA_015227615.1 Labyrinthula sp. Ha | reverse complement strand
GAAAATATATACAAACAAAAAATATCTAAGCAAATGTTATCTAAGCAAATACTTTCTAAACAAGTACCTTCATTAAAGAGGTTTCTGAAATACTTTGTGCTCTTTGTTGCGTATAAATTCGTTAGGGTACTTATTCGCTGGGGAAGAAATGTTAGACACCTTAGGAAATTAAGCAAGAATTCTGAAAAGATTGAGTTTGCTGAAGAATTGGGTGCTACTCCGGCTTCACTCGCCATAAACATTGGAAAGAACCTCCCTAGAATACATCATTACCGTCTATCTTTATTTAAGAAGTATACCAACAACTTCAGCAATTCAACTAAGACGCTAGCTGCCTGCGGAAGTCTACTTGATTTTAGCCCTGTTTTCTTCACGATTGACCCTATCTTGGTTAAACACGTGTTTAAAGATCGCGTAGATAACTACTTGAAAGTTGACTTTGGTTTTGAGCAATCCTTTGGTAAAAATCTGTTAACAGCCCAGCATGGGCCGCATGCAGCTGATAAAGGTAAGTTGTTTACTTTTCAAAGAAAAACAGCTTCTAAGATATTTACTAAGCGAAACCTACATGGATTCACAAGTGACTGTATGAAGAAACACTTACGCGATATGTATGCTGGAATAAGTGAATTATCCTCTGACGGAACTGCAACAGAAGTTCCTTTAAAGGAGTTTGTATTTCAATTCGCCTTCAGAGTAATTTCTCAAGCTGGGTTTGGAAAAGAATATAAGGATGCTGCAGAAGCGAATGATTATGCTTCAACTTTTGAAAATTATATTGAGTTAGTATTAAATGCGTTCAGCAATCCAATATGGCAGCTCCCACTTAGTGAATACTATGTTCCAGGCAAGAAAAAATATATGCGATTAAGGAAAAAGCTCAACGGCATCTGTTACGAAATGGTTGACAAACGTCTTGCTTCCGAGGGAAAGGCTTCAGGTGATGAACAAGATTTAATGTCCTTGTACATGAAAATAGCAAGAGATACAGAATTTGGTACGAGAGAAATGTTAAAAGATTTCTCAATTCTCTTTCTTGCTGCTGGAACTCACACTTCATCCCACAGCATGCAATATGCAATATTGTATTTGGGAAAACACCTCAAGCTACAGGAGGATCTTCGTGAAGAGATATTAAAGTTCTCTAAGTTTGATCCAGAAACACATGAATTTGACGTGGATATGAATAAAATGAAGGAGTGTAAGTTACTTGATGCAATTTTACTTGAAACTATGAGACTGCACGCAGTTGTGGGGTTTAATGGAAGACAAGCAGTAGAAGATGATGTTCTTCCTGATGGATCCTTTGTGTCCAAAGGAACAGTGATATTATATGATGCTTTTACGATGGCATATGATCCGAACCTCTATGACAATCCTAGTGAGTTTGATCCAACTAGGTGGATGTCCGAAGAGAGAGGATCAGAGTCGTTTGATGATACTACATATCTAACTTTTGCTTCAGGAAAGAGAAAATGTATGGGTCAAAGCTTGGCCTTCCATGAAATGAAGTTTTTCGTAACATATTTCGTAAATGTATTCGCTTTTGAACTCTCGCAAAAAGAGAAGGATATAATTGCAACCCAAGAAGGGCACTATAGCGAAGGGCAAATTCATAACTACAAGAACAAGTTATTAGTTGATCTGAAGTTTAGATACTAGTAAAGCTTTGTGTAAAAGATTTATGAATAGTTCATTAGGCGCACCATGGTTTAATCATGAAAAATATTAGTTGGAAGTTATTTCTACTCTCCTGTCTATAAGCTCACAGTTTATCACCTCCAAAAATACTAGTCAGAGTTTGTAAGATGGTTCAACAAAACATGGACAGATGTCGTGCGGGAATTTTTACTTAATTCTTCTTAGAAAGGTAGTAGACCATAAATATTTTGCAGATTCCATTTAGTTTCCATCAATTCTAGCTACTAGATCAAAATTATTCCACTCAGTGTAAGCTCTTTTTTCCTATGGATCTAACCTATTTGATAAACCTCGGATAAGCATAATTTTGTGATCAAAGTTTTCTACATATGTAGTCGCTTTGAATGCAGAATGAATGAAACATATTATACTCATAGCAATTAAAGCTCTAGCATGTTTAGAATAGATCTCTTCCATTTTTAGTAAGGAAAGTAGAAAACTGTAATCTCTATTGACATGGTTTTTAAACTGTTTTCTATTAAATGGGTTTCACGAAAGCATTCTGCTCAGAAACTCAAGCATCTTTCCTGCATGAGTAACAACACAAGGGATTCATTTGAACCAGAATGAAATACAGTTCTTAAACACCGCACTCGCTACACTAACCTAGTAGCATTTTAGTAGGGTTTTACATTTGCTCTAGGTAAAATTTTCAGGGTTTGTTAGACAGGTCAGATCCAGATTCTTTAACTTTACTCCCTTAGAGAGGAATCATTTTCTAAATTTGGTCTCAGAACCTGCTTGAAAGTGTTAGGGAATAATTTAAAAATTCAGAAAGCAATATGGATATCTACATTATTAAGGATGGAAAACGGGATAGGAGCATCTTACAATTTAACAAATGGTGTCAAAAATTTTGTAGCAATCTTCCAATTATGTCACTGACAGTACTGTAGAGAAAATTTTTAGCTACTATCTAGCTGATGAATAGCAGGTTCGATATTTAGGGTAGTTCAACTATAGCGCAGAAAGAATTTAAATGGATTAACTTTTATTCACTTACTAGATTTCTTTTTCAAATTTGGAATTTTGTATATTACCTTGTATTGAATAAGTAGAGTAGATTGAGGCTAAAAGGTGTTTTAATTATTATTTAGGTTGGATTACTTTGGCACCAATGAGTTTTAGAGCAAATTATTATAAGTGTATTGCTTAGCACCAGATCCTCATTCATACATTCTTTGGCCGTACTCAGTATTTTTGTTTCAATTGAGTGAAAATTTCCTTTCCAATGCACCATGAATATTGATTTGCCCACAATATTTCTTAGTAACCTCTAAAAAACACATATTATAGATTCACCCGAGAATTCATGCACCTGATATCAAACCGTCACTGTAGCCAAGGGAACTATTAGGATATTTATTTTATCCTACTTTAGTTGAAGATGAGTCAAAGGTTAGTTTTAGTAAGAGAAAACCAATACTTAAAGGGTATGAAGCAAACAGGAGTCTTTACATGGACGAATTAGTTCATTCCACATGTGACGATTTCATGGTGAAGAGAAATTGCAAGTTGCAGTTCATAGCAAAGTTTAATACAGGATTCATTAATGCCATATAAGCTAAAACACACGAAGAAGTTCTTTGTATGGTCGAGAACTATGGTCAGATGTAAAAAAAAATAGTTCTAATAACCTGGCTGAAGACACTGGGAACAGCCAATACGTGATCCAATTTAGCTGATTCAAAGCATATCGGGCATTATAGATAGCAAGCATTGGCAAGAATCTTATATCCAAGAGCAGGGAATTTATATCTTTGGACAACATAGGATAACGTAACTCTTCCTATTCTCTGCGTGAGTCTCTCATATATTTTGTAGCAAAATGTATTATGATGGACATATGATATCTGGAACTGCAACTTGAGCACTATTCCCATAAAACAATGATAGAAATGTTTTCTGGGCTGAGATCAGCTCAACTGTCAAAAAATAGTAATCAGTACTTCTAGCCTGGATAGTCTTATTGTAGAAGAGATACTGAAATATCAATAGTAGGCAGATTATGTCAGCGGGCTTCAATTGTAACGAAACAAGGATATTTTTTTTGATAGGTTATTGAGTAGCAAATTGGCATATACTATCCCAATTAGAGTAATGTGGAAATGTAACAAATACATATTCTATCAACTAGATTTGTCTTTACAAGTTTTTTTCAGAGGATAATAGAACCGGATTTGGGACAGAAGTCCTGAAGCCATCATACTAGAGCACCACAGTTACAATATCGTACTGTTCGCTCTCAACTTTACGGTTTTTAGCTATTCTATATTCTGTTGGGGACATAATGAATATGAGGTACTTAAAGATGAACCGACCCTCATCATATGCTCCTTTGTCGGTTGTCTCAATTGTTCACTTACCAATTAGAGGTGATGGAGTTGAAACAGCTTAAGGGTTACTTGAAAGCTGGCACATATGTAATAACAGCCGCAAAGTGAAAATGATGGTGTTATGTACCTTTTACGGGAAACAGGTCTTCACTTCACCGCTGTTGTAGATTTTAGGTTAGACTAAGTTCCAATACTTCATATTAATGGTCTTGGGTTTGTTCGATAGTATGGGTATTGTCTTGATGGGTATTTACTTACACTTCATTTATTACAGATATATGTTGTTAGATAATAGACCACTTTCGTTTATTTGATCATAGAGTATCTAGATCATAGAAGGAAATATAATATATCCTTACCTACTTCCTATCTTATTGCAAGTATTAGTATTCTAGAAGTTGATACTACAGGAACGGAAAACCAGTTAAGTAACTTCATAGCTGCAAGAGATGTGACTCTAATCACAGAACACCCTCCTTGTAGAAGATAATTGTCTAAGTGTATCCTTTTATTCTTCTGTCGACAAAATTTTTATGTATTTTACTAACATTCTGCAATCAAAGCATTAGGTGCTAACTTTCTTAAGTCCTTCATTCTTTTACAATTTCATTGTGGACTTATTTCAGTATCGAGGTAGGCAGCAAAAGGAGCATACCTTGTAGTATTCGGTCTTATTTATTGATAACTTATGATTATAATATTGCTGCAATTATATTTGTTATTGATATTCATTAGTAATCTTTTATTATTTTTAATGTTTAAGTAATATCGCAGATCTCTTGATAAATAGATTCATGCAACGTTTGACCCAATTCTAAACTATTTTCGGTGCCGAGAATCCACTTCATACATGTAAGAATACAATACAGAAGAAAGAATATTTTATTCACTCTATTTGGTAGGGGGGACTAGAAGCAACTTTAGTAATTACTAGATGAGAAGAATTTAAATTCGTTGTAGATAATAGATTTAAAATGACGTAGCAATTAGGTGTAAATAGCAATTATCCAACCTAGCCCTTATTTACTTTTATATTCTTGATTTTTTTCTAAGAAATTGAAGGACAGCTCAATAACAGTACAAATGACATTATTAATAGTGCTTTTAATAAATAGGCGTACTTGCATGAGATCTACCCCAAAGCAATAGATTGTTAAGTAACCCATTAGAAATGCTAGAGTGTGGAAATATTCATACAGAGACATATTCAAAAGGAGGTAATATAATTTCTATCCCCGGCCTCTTAAATTGCAGTATTTTGTTGAATATTGAGATTGTTTTGAATAAATTATAGTTAGAACTGCTATGTAGAGATGCCAAAGAAGTATATACCGCGAAATTTGTCCCTAGAAAGGTTAATGAACTAATTGCTTCTATTGGTATCGATGGATCAAACAAGTTAATGCTGACCCGTGCATGCTTTAGAAGTGATGACAATAGAACAGTGATTGGAAAACTATGTTTCTCTAGGACAAGTAGATGAATATTTGGATGTAGATGTCCATTTTATTCTTGCAGACCGTATATTTTTATTGTAATATGAAGTGTGATATAATTCATAGATAAAAAAATGATACAGAAATTGGGGCTAAAATACACTGGTTTAACTCTGCTAATGAGAGATAACCGAATAGAACAGAGACTATGCATATTTCCTCCTGTTATGAGCGTACTTCTTGTCAAATACGAAACCCGTGCCTGGATAGAACGTTTGCTGCCATTTTAATATTCCATGTGCTAGTTTGGCCTGTTTTGTTTCTACTATATTTTGGAATTAAACTAAACTCAAATATTTCAAACTGCTAATTTGTCTTATAACCGCTGAAAGACGTCTAAAACAGCTTTCAGAAACCATATGAGAAATTTTCTACCTCCAAGAATTAATTAAGAAAAGAGAATTACACATTGAAGTTTGTTGAGCAAGAATACAGGTTAACTTGAAAAAATAGAGTAGAAATGCAGTTCAAAGTAATCAAATACAATACAAAATGAAACTGATCAAAATTTTTTGGATCTTTGTTTGAAAAGACACATTGTGGCTGTGCGTTGAAGGTAGGGATAGGAATTGATAGAAATTATCAATAATAATTTAATAATTGTTTTAATTCTGATTATCAATGAATGAATTGGGATTTTGATTTTAATCAAATGATTTAGTTTTTATTCTGATTAGCAATTGAGTATCAAAAGAAAGATGGGCTATGGGACCTTGTCTTAAATTTCCGAGAATTTCTTAAAAATTTTCTGCATCATCTGAAAACCTTTAAAAACTGGACACGTGACATGGGAATAAATCAGTAATGAGATGCAGTAGGGAAGTATGCCCCATATTTTGAGGAATTTCATGCGATTGCAGAATGAAACATAGATTTATTGACTGCTTGGTCCAAGGCCGTGTGACTCAATTTATTGTTGATAATCAATTGATTTTCCATACTGAATAAAAATTATATGGGACTTCTCAGATTCAATAAATGGAAAAAAATGTGGAAAGTTTTATTTGGCAAATTATTTATAAATCAAATCCCAACCCTGGTTGGAAGTAATGGAGATTCACTAGAAAGAGAATTATGACTTTACATTTGCCCATTTTTTCAGAATATCTAAAAACTAACACAAACCAAAAACAAATTTATCGGAAAATAATTGAAATGGACTATCTTAGAATCCCAAGCTTAAGTATAGAACGCAAACTTCAATAGTATGAATGTATAAACATTCGTGTAGGGAAGTCATTTTTAGTCAGGAAAATGTTAAGGTACTATGCTGTCTCAAAATGCGTATTTTATAGAATCTATACAACCAAAGCATTATTTTGTGGACAGGCATAACTCAGGTCATGAAGTCTTAGTAAAGGACAATACTTATAAATCATGTAGTGTAGTTTCAATGGAGCTAAGCTTGAGCTGAGACACCTGCATTTCTTTCAGAAATCCATACAACATTCTTACTATCACGTATTGTTATATTTAGTGTTAAAGAACATTGGCTTAATTTAAATCATGAGGCGAATTTCGTTTTCGAGGATGTTGAAGAGATCTTTTCGATTTTATGTTTAACTTTCTCAGAAATAATTTTAAGCTGAGGTACATCATAAATGTCTTGTTTGAGCAAATGTATAGCAACTACATTCAAGAGGTTGCTTATATATAGAATCAATGTAGTTTATTGGTTTAAAAGATGATGATTTGAAAGAAGAAACGAGTTATTCTGTATGTAGTGGTTGTATTTTTGGTTTCAGCTTTGGTTTTTTTGTTGGTTCCTGCTGTTTTTTGATATTCGTCTTTGAGGCTGCGTGATTTATGGGTGACATTTGGTGTACAATATTCCCGAAAAAACTTCATACAAATTTGCATTAACTTGATATGATGAAATCTCACTTGAGTAGTATGGAAGGAAACTTCAATACCGACATCTGTAGTTTGAGGGATTTGGGCGCAATGGCTTTAAGGAAGTTTTCGTAAAAATAGGTATTGGAACAAGGTAGGTATTTGATATATTAGTGACTTTGGTATTAGTTGTTGTTAATAACCGTTAATAATTAATTGTTGAAAAAAAGAAAAGAAGAGAAATTTTACATTTTAAAAGGTACCTAAAAGCTTTTTACGGTGTTGATTTTGGCCACGTGTATAAGCGTCTACTTTTGTTTCAAGCATACACTAAAAGCATTATATGTAGAATATCGTTTTGTTTCGTAAGACAAAGTTACAAAGCGTGGTGAGACAAGAACAATCCAAGCCAGTGTCTTGATTTCTCGTCCCGGTTGAAAAGAATCTATCTCGATGGAACATTCCGGAATATAATCTGGGGAAACTTAGAGGAGGATTTTAAAACTTGATGGAACATGGAATGAAAAACTGGGGAGCAACTGTTACGGAAGATTCCATTCAGTAAATCTAACCTAAAGCAGAATCAAGTTCAGTTAGAATAAGAAGACTGTAAGAAATTTCAGCATTTATATTATATGATTTAAGAATATTATAGAAAAGTCAAATAAAAAGAAGAAATAACAAAATGGATAAGTATGCAATATTTACTTGAAATTGTGAGTTGATGTGTTTATTTTCCCGGGCTCAATGTGTGAAATATGAACTTTGGCTAGAAAATGGAACAGTCTTAATAGAAAAAATACATAAAATACCAAAGTTTACGCAAAATAAGAATAAATATAACCACCCAAAAGAATATTGCGAAGGTACTGAAACGTAAAACTCGGGGGTGATTCACCTCCAGAATATTAAGGGTAACGAAAAATAAAAAGCAAATGGTTTCGAAACAAGTTTCTTGGTGGAGAAGGTTCACGAAATTCTTTGCGCTATTTGTGGTATATAAGTTTGCAAGGGTTCTTATTCGCTGGAGAAGAAATGTTACACTTTTAAGAAAGTTAAGTCAGAATTCTAAGAAAATAGAGTTTGCTGAAGAATTAGGTTCTACTCCTCTTTCTTTCGCTGTAAACATGATAAAAAACATTCCTAGAACACATCACTATCGTTTATCTTTGTTTCATAAGTACACGAAAAACTTCAGCAACTCAAAGAAAACAATAACAGCCTGTGGAGCTTTTCTGGACTACAACCCTATTTTATTCACTGTTGATCCTGTTTTGGTAAGACATGTGTTTAGAGATCGAGTGGATAATTATTTGAAGGTTGACTTTGGTTTTGAGCAATCCTTTGGTAAAAATGTGTTAACAGCCCAGCATGGGCCGCATGCAGCTGATAAAGGTAAGTTGTTTACTTTTCAAAGAAAAACAGCTTCTAAGATATTTACACAAAGAAACTTACATGGATTTGCCAGTGACTGTATAAAGACGCACTTGCGCGATATGTATGCTGGAATAAGTGAATTATCCTCTGACGGAACTGCAACAGAAGTTCCTTTAAAGGAGTTTATATTTCAATTCGCTTTCAGAGTAATTTCTCAAGCTGGGTTTGGAAAAGAATATCGGGATGCTGCAGAAGCGAATGATTATGCTTCAACTTTTGAAATGTTTCAAGAACTGATATTGAATACATTCAACAATCCAGTTTGGCAACTACCCCTAAGTGAATTTATTGTTCCCTCTAAGGTTAAATATTCTCAACTGAAACGTAAACTCAATGATCTTTGTTATGAGATGGTTGATAAACGTCTTGCTTCCCAAGGCAAAGTTACATTTGATGGACAAGATTTATTATCTTTGTATATGAATATAGCAAGAGATAGTCCCTTTTGTACAAGGGAGTTGTTGAAGGATTTCTCTCTTATATTTCTTGCAGCTGCAACTCATACTACATCCCTCAGTTTACAATATATGATTATGTATTTAGGATTAGATACTAAACTACAGGAAAATCTTCGTCAAGAAGTACTGAAGTTTTCCAAGTTTGATCCAGAAACTCATGATATTGATGTTGATATGAACAAGATGAAAGCTTGCAAGTTACTTGATGCAATTATACTTGAAACTATGAGACTGCACTCAGTTGTGGGGTATAATGGAAGACAAGCAGTAGAAGATGATGTTCTTCCTGATGGAAGCTTTGTGCCCAAAGGAACAGTGGTATTTTATGATACGTTTTGCATGGCGTATGATCCAGCTCTTTATACAAATCCAAGTCAGTTTGATCCAACGAGATGGATGTGTGAAGAAAGAGTTCCTGAGTCGTTCGATGATACAAAATATTTAGTCTTTGCTTCTGGAAAGAGAATATGTATGGGTAAAGATTTTGCTCTTCTTGAAATGAAGCTTTTCTTAACATACTTTTTGAACGCGTTTGAGTTTAAGCTGTCTCAAAAAGAAAAAGATATTCTTGCAAGTCAAGAAGTGCACTATGGAGAAGGACAGTTTCACGATTATAAAAACGAATTGTTAATTGATTTAACTATTCGATAAGTATAAGAGCTTGAATAACAGAGTGAAATATATGTGCGTCTAAAAAAAATTACGGCAAAATTTTCAACCACTTAGAGTCTCCGAGTCCTATATTAAGCGTGATTTCAGAACAATTTAATATCGTTTCAAAGAGGTCAGTTTGAGATTCCAATAGTCCTTTCTTCTTCATTTTTTTAACTAATTCATTGACAGAAATTTCATCGTATTTCCTGTGAAGCTTTCGCAAAGTCTTTCCAAGCTTGTCTTGTTTTTCAGTTTCTGGTTTTTCCTTCACTTCTTCAACTTCAACTTTTCTTCTCTTGTTTTGACTCTCAGTTTTCTTAACTTTAGATTCTTCATCTAGCAGCTTATCCCAAGAAGCCTTGACTTCTTTCCATATTCTGTCAACAGCGCTGAATCTTCCTGAACTTCTTCTAATATTCAAACTATTCACCACAAAGTTTTTAAACTTCTTTTCTTTCCTTGGAATGTTGTCAAACTGACAAATCTCAGAGAAAACACTTTTCATATCAGCATTAAATTTTGAAGAATCAAAATCAAGAAAAAAATGAAGAAATTTGCTTTGAATGTCTACTTTTCCTGAAGACTTGTTTCCTTTGTATAGCTTTCCCTCATACTTTTCAGCTTCAGATATACATGTTGTGTGCTTTCTGTAACTATAGGAATCAAACTCTTGACTGCAGTCGACACATGAATAGAGCTAGAGCAATAAAAGCAAAAAAACTAGTTACTGCTCCACTTTCACATTTGTATGAGTGATTTTCTACTTGTTTTTTTCTTAAACTTGAATTACATCCATTGCATACAAAGAACACCATTCCGGTATAATTGTATCCGTTTGAAACAAAAAATAATACAAAAAACAAAAATCGATGATTTTGAAGAGGTTGTTTTCTACAGCGCCGAGGCGAACCAAAATCGAGCTGGGTTTCAGATCAGTGACGCCAGAAGATTTGATGCCTGTTCGAAAAGTGTTTGACGACCTCAAACAATCATTGGTTCTTAATGATAACCCAGATATTTCTCAACCAGCGAATTTGGAGTTTATGGAATATGACCTTCCTGCTGAACTTAAACTTAATATCAAAGGACCAAAAAGTATTCCTAGAAGGACTCAGTTGATAACAGTGAATAGATCTCCTTTTGTCAATAAAAAGGCAAGGGAACAGTTTTTTTTAAAGCAGTGGATAATACGATATGATTTGAAGCTTGAAACTACTCAAGACCTTGACGTGAAGGAAGAGACTTCTTCTTTTTTGACCAAGCTGGTGGATCATTTTTCTTACTATGAAGGAGTTCTTATTGATTGGAAGTTTACGGAATATGGTGTTAAAGTGCAGCAAGAAGAGATCCTTGATTTGTTCCTAAACCAGCATAAATACGAAGAAAAGATGTTCTGATTCAAAGCAGAATTAACATAACAATCAACAATACTACGAAGAGCCCAAGAGTTCCAGCAACAATTTTCAGCATCAGAGCCTTCCGGTGGAGGTTAACTCCATAAAAATCATCCGCGGGTATTTCTTTGCTATCGTTAACAATGTCAATTGCATGAACCACACTATCTCTTATATTTTCACTAGCACGAAACGTGGACTCCCTCGCCAATGTCGCCTTTCGTTTTAGACTGTCTCGAATACTGTGTCGTTTGTTTTCACTGGAATGGGATTCTATATCAAGGTCCAGAGGCAAATTTTTAGGTGGAACTGGCGGACTTAAAGTTTCATCCACTGTTGGTTCAGTAGTTTCCTTAATCTTCCTTTGATGCACAACCTCTGAGCTCATCCAACTTTTGTGTTCTTCTCCAGTTTCCCTCCCAGTAACGAACGACCTTTTTTTCTGTATCTTCGGTAATAAGATCCCGTTGCTCCTTATGCCAAGTCCTTGACTCTTCCGATATTCGTTGCGCTCGTTATCATCTGCAAGTTCCAGATACACTTGAACCTGGTTGATTTGTGACTTCATCAACAATTCTTCTCGTTTTTGTCTAACGGCTAGCTACCTAAGGTTTTGTGTATCAAGTTATTGCGGTTTTTGAACCGTTAACACAGTATCTTGTTTATTGACCGAAATAAAAAAGTGTTTAACATATAATAGAACTCAAATATAGCAATATAAAGTCTGGAATTTGGAAGAAAATCAGGATTCTTGAATACTAAATTGTTGGTTGAAACCTTCTTATTTGATTCCTGCAGTTGAATGACTGGTTTCGTGAACTCTGAACTGCATACAACGACCAATGCTAAACCACTTTGGCTTATTGGTGGAAGCTACGCTTCCTTGCAGTCCAACACTTTTCTCCAAGTTTTCTTCACATGGTTGATTGTTCTGGGTCTGCTTTGAATTTGAAAACTGATTCACTTGTGAAAGAATCGCGTTGTAACGAATGGTCTGAGGTTATCCTTTTTTCTTGGAAATGCTGTTCAAGTTTTTTCCTCACAATGTGAGTTTTCCAGTGATAAACTGCTGAAGAAGAGTTTATTATTCTTTGGAAGCTATTAACTTGTAGCGTTCTCTTTGTTTTAGTTTTGCTACCTTAGGTAGAAGATTCGTAGGAATTGAAATACTAGTTAGACAAAAGTATGAAGGTAAGCACAGAAGTTACAAAACTTAGTTATCTAAAAGGCAGTTGCAAACTGAGCGACAATTGCGCCAATAATTCCCAATGTAACAAAACAAATTCCAAAACAAGCGCATGCCTTCCAAGCCGGGTTCTCCATGAACGCGTTAAATGGTTCTTCTTCTTGAATATGAACTTGGGGAGCTTCATCTTGAGCTTCTGTTTTATCAAGTTCGTTTGACATATCTATTTTGCTTTCTTAGTTTCGTTTTCTGTTTTCGCAGAATGTTTTTAACTTCTCAGTCTAAAAGACAGAACAAATGTTCTTTTGCAGTTTGATATCAGATTATGTTATCTGTATTGGTAACACAAAGAAGGTTGAACTACTGTGAGTTACTATTAGTTAACTCAGTTTGTTTTACATATATAGCATGATGCTGGGAATCTATCAATTAGATAATTGCCCAAAATTTACTCCAACTGCAAGGATCAAGTTATGGTTCTCAAATTATTTTAGGGATCATTATTGAATTGTTTACCCACTCTGCTAGGCCTATCCCAAGTTGCCTTATCTACTAGTCAGAGCAGGAAAAGGTTCTTAAACTCTTGCTCCTCGAAATCAAAATTATTGAAATATGAATAAGAATACTCTCATACAGGTATGATTTAGCAGCCAGCTGGGTTTCAGCCACTTTTAGCTCACTATTCCTCGAAGATGAATTTTAACTCAATTCTCAGCATGTAATAGAGAACTCGCGATAAGCATTTATAGCTAGGAAATAGTTGTGGGCTAGATAGTATCCAGTCCAGTCCGTTACTTCACTCTAAAACATTGGGGTTATCGGTTGCATAGCCATTCATTATATGGTCAGTGGGAAATTAGACAAAAGCGGTCATATTCTGGACAACTCTTTTGTTGGAAATTTTGATTGATTTCAATGACAAAATAAACAGAGGAGTAATGGTTTTAATGGTAGAAAAAAATCTTTCCTTATCACTTTCGAGGACAACGTCTTAAAGTATATAGACTCCATAAAGCTTGATCTGGGGACAAGACTTAATTTGTAACTGCAAGTAATATTTTTTCAGGATTATAAGTAATCAGTTTCTGTTTCCTTCTTACCAGGCCTTATATATCTTAGTCTTGGCTCATTTAATCCCCTATAATATATTGTATGAATTCTCATTAACGCCATTTTTCTGTGGTAGCAAAATGAATTACCTAAATTCATCATGAGTAACGGGTCAGCCAAGTCTTAAAATAATTACTGAGGAATTAGACTTTTTATCCCGGTGTTCGTCAATATAATCCTCTAGTCCACACATAATTCTCTTATCTATGGAAGAACTCCTCTATATAACTCAGTGACAATCCGTCACCGGCGCAGGATACTATGTTTATGAATACAACAAAACAGTTCGGTATTTTCTTCTCACAAAAATATTCTCTAATTAATAAACGCTGTTTGAATAAAATTAGCACATCAGAACTCGGATAAGAGGTAGTTTCTATCTTACCTTTGACATTAGGCTCAATAGTCTACCCTAAATTGTTATATCTTGATTACTTGCAGTTACACCACGAAAGTTTCATTCCTTTGGATAAGCGACACTTTAATTATGCGTTGTTATGCTTGTTAGCGCTGTCCTTACCCTGCACCAATAGTAATCGACTGGCAACGCAATTCTAATGGCTTCTTGTCTAAACCAAGAGCCAAGAGATCAGTGCATAAACAAGGTGTTACGAATAAATGTTCAATAGGGACCGTCCAACTTTCATATATACAATATCAATTTATTAGATTATATTTAATACAAAGGCGAGTATTTCTAGACTAAAGAAAGAAGAGAAAATTTACAATGTGATCTACGGGTCGAGGAATTATTTTTTCATAATATCAATATTGGAGATTATTTTATTCATTCTGGACATCAACTCAGTACCACTAACTAGTTTCTCCATCCCTAAGCTCAACTCAGATAAAATTTTAATGGTGCTCGAAGAAACATAGAACTCTTTCCAAGCATGTCTTCTATCTTGATTGCTCCATATAAATATTTATCCTGTTGCTAAAAAGGAATGCTGATGTTACTCGCTAAGAACATAAAATCTCCATATTCATACTCTATTGTTAAAACACAGATCAATGCGAATACCATCGCTTTTATAGGTACTCAGAACTTAGTTCTCACTAGCGTTTATCTTTCTATATGTTTTCCCAATAATGCGATAGTTTGGAAAATTGTGTTTTCTAGAGCTAGTGCCTTGGAATACTGTTCAGCATTTAGGAATGAGCATAAGACTGCATACATAAATGAACAATTTTATTTTTTTTGAATAAAAAAATGCACGGTCTTCGACCTAACTAAGACATGTTGCTCTATTATACGGACGTTTAACTCTAGAATCCTCATCAGCGCTACTAAGAATTCTTGCTTTGAAGATGATTCCTTAAACTTTTACCGGTAAAGAAAACAATTTCCTTACTTACCAAAAAGAAACCGACGTTACAAAATGTAGTTGTGCTATGAATCTTTTCAATCAATGTGCTTCAAAACGGGGACATGTGAAGTTGTATTTTGCACACTAAATATATTCAGTCGCACATATTCACCATAGAGTTCTAACACATCAATAATTCACTTTTTTTTCACACCTCCACTTTCCAACAGGTGGGATAGTGTCTGGTGAGTATAATTTAACCAATGATTAATGAGTAATTAATAAAATCAATGTAATTCTAATGCTCGTTTTTTTATACAAAAGGTGTGTTTTGCCACAAATAGCTGACCCATACGTGCTAACATAAACAAACAAGAATAAGCAAGAACTGAATAAAGAAGAACTACCTATAAAAAGAATGAACTCTTCCAGAAACTTTGCTAACATTTTTGGCTCTGTAAATATTCTACAAACTACTACTGCTCGTATTAAAGAACTTTGCTTACCTGTTCTATCTTTCCATTTCGCGAAATTTTTTTCAAATGAGTTGATGGAAGTTAAAACCTTAACGACGTGGGAGTTTTTAGCTAGAGCTTCTTTTCCATTTATTCAAAATTTCTATAATGATGTTGAAATGAGCCTAGAGAATGCCATAAAACCAATTGTTGCAATGAAGAACTCTCTATTTTCTTTTAAAAAGTAATACAAAACAAAGAGAAGTTCTTTCAAGCAAAGATTCACTGAAGTAATTACCCAAACTATGAAACTTGATAGAAATAAAATAGAAGCAGAGAATGTTTGGTCAGAGCTTGAATATATTACTTGGACGTACTTCAACTAGCATTTGAGAGGAACTATATGAAAGAAGTTAGAATGCTTGTGAGTGAAGATATTGAGACAAAAGACACGGTAGAAGCAGGTTCTAAACTTCCATTGCTTAGTTTTCAAATGAAGATGAGACTGAAATATCTGTTAAAATACCAACTTCGCCCAAAAGAAAACAACAAGCAACACTTCCTGCAGAATCAGCAAAAGGAAGAGAAATCGGTTTTAATAGTTGGAATGAGGAAGAGCAGATAGAATAGTACTTCTTATCTGCTAGGGGTGGACTATCGAACAATCAGGTACTCGGAAGTGAGGAAAAGATACTAACAATTACACAGGGCTTGGAAGCTGGGCTAAATCAGGATTCCCATGAATAGGTTCATGTCAATCTAAGTCGATTTACTCAGAATAGGTTCTTGGATGAACCAAAAAATAGATCCTTATACTTTGTAAAGGCATAGGATACTTGATTTTTGTACTTCTAAGTCTTGATGCTCGTGACTAGTCTTTCTATTTTTTGTTCATTAGCTTGCTTTTACCTATGCTCTTTATTGTGGTTCTATCGTAGATAATGTGTAAGATTAGTTATGCTTCAATCTCCCATAATGCTTCGCTTACTAATTCTGCTACATCAATTGATAACATCATGATGACAGATAATCGATAACTGATTAAATGTACACATATTCGACTAAGGTATTTTAGAGAATGCAGGTTTTTTATTCTTTCACCCATTGACCGGATCTAAACTGTTAAAACTGGTTCCGCCTTTCACTTTCTGACTTGTTTTAGGCTCAAACCTGCATTAAGTGCCCAATGTACCTTCTTTTGAGATAATGATCCAGATCAACAAACATATGGAGAAAATTTTTACCATATTTTGTTTTAAAGACTTTTTTAAATTATATCCCGAGCTCTTACGACAGTTGTTATTCATTAGGAAAACAGAAATTTGTCCTGAATCCTTGATATTTTAATTCTTCTTGTTATGATTTGTTTGGCCATGAGGTTACTCAATTTAGTTAGCACAAGGAAACTTATCACTACGTCGATAAGACATTGTAAAAAATACAAAGTTGCATACTTTAGCATCGCTTTGTTAGTTCTGTTTGGCTTAGAAATGATATAACTTAAAATTTGTTTTCTCAAATGAAATGAAGAAAAAAAAAGTATAAAAAAATTTGCTTGCTTTTTCCTAGTCATCAATATTAATTGACTTTTAATTTCTTTTTTTTCCGGGTCAAAACAATTAAAACCATACTTACACCTTAATTAAATTTCTTCCTCTAAATTTTTTTTTTCTGATTCCATATTACTTTTTACCATTAACTCTTCCTGAACATTTATCATCTGGGCAGTTCTAGCTCTGTGTGTCAAGAACTCATCCAAAAGCATTGCTACAAACTGTGCGCGAAGGTTTGTTTTCTTGTCTCTTCTTCTTATTCCATGAAAGTAAAATGGAAAGCAAAAGAAAAAGTGTAACTTATCCCCAACTACTTGCCTCTGTCCTTGAAATCTTCTTTCCACTGTAACTGTGATTATTCCTTTTTCAGAATGAAACTTCGTTTCAACTTGTCCACTTTCTCCAGTTCGTTGACTCATGTACTTAAAAGTAATTTCTCCATGGCTTACATCTCCTTCTGCTATAGTAACTACATATTCAAGTGTACTTATTCTTTTTTCTTCAAATACTTTATATTCTGTTCCAGTTGCCAAAATTCCGTTTCCATTAGAAGTAACAAGTCTTTTTTCACTTCCAAAACAATAACGCAAAAACTCATCAAAGTTTGGTAAAATACTTTTCCAAGCAGCTTCAGGATCTGTCGGTATAAATTGATATTTTTGATATCCATCTTTTATAATACTTGAAACTGTCATTTGTTTTGTTTTATGTTTTTTAATTACAGTTTCAATATAGTGAATATCAAGTATAAATGTGTAAAAAGTAAGTATTTAAAAGTATTTCTTGTATTATGTATTGTGTCTTAGTAGTTAATTGATAATTACCCAAAATATATATCTTACTGTAACTTGTAAATCTGTAAATGCTAACTCCGTGCCCGCAAAATGTAAACGGGGATTAGGTAAAAAAAGGTAAAACCATTAAAAAAAACCTAATTTGTGTCGTAAGTTAGATTAAAGTATGTTTCCATTGAAATTTTGAAGTTGCAGCTTCCCAAAACTTATTAAATGTTTTAAATTCCAAAGGTTTAGTCAGAGCATCTGAAAAATTGAACTGTCTTGAGATGTAGGCAACAGTCAGGTTAGAATTTTTGAGATGAGATTTAATGAATGCTACCTGTACTGCTGCAAACTTGTACCTTAGTGTTAAAGGTCTTTGTAATGTCTTTACAGTTGATGCTGAATCAGTAAGAATGCCGAGCTTTGCGTTTGAATTTGTCATTTCAGTAACTAAGCCTTGAATGTAAAGTAGATGTTTAGTTGCTCTGTAGACTTCGTAAAGCTCTGCATTAGGAGCAGAAGTAGCAATGATTGCCTGGTTTGAAGCATGTGCAGAAACTAAAGTGCTGTCAAGGTAGAGGTACCTACCTGAAGTTGATCTTCTAGAAATTGCGTTAGTTGCAAAAGAGGCGTCAACTACAGCAACAATTTGATGAAATTTAGTAATTGTTTCCATTCTGAAGGTTCTTTTGAAAGATTGATTCTGTTGTAAGTAGCCTAGTAGGCTTTGAAGTGCAATCCAGTGTTTAACTGATGGTTCAGTAGATCCAGTTGCAATCTTACTTAGAGCTAACAAAATGTCCAACCTGGTGTGTCTCAAAAAGCCTAAGCTACCCAAACACTCTCGAAAAGGCACTTTGTCTTTAAGTTTTTCCACGAAAAGATTCTGTTTAACTTCAAGTATAAGTTAGTTTAGTGGTTGCAATGGTTGTCGAATTGAATCGAATCGTGATTTGTTAGAGATTCAGTCTTGCGCAAGTAGCTTTCTTGTTGAAGGTAGTAGTTTCCAAGCTCATCTCTCTCAATCACGCAACCAAGGAAGTCAACTGTTTGGTTAATTTCAGTAGTTTTTAACTTGAAATGTTTCTTGAGTGCTTGAGTGCAATGATGAATTCTAGCGAGAGTACCCAGTAAAAGTAAATCGTCAACGTAAGAAAGAATGTAGATGTCTTTTCCAAAGAAAACACACTCATCGTACTGTGATTGGTTAAGTTTGAGTGATGTTTTCATGATGTTTGAAAAATGATTCCACCAAATTAGTGGTGCCTCACGTAACCAGTAGAGGTTTCTTTTAATTAGTAAGACGTGATCTTTTCTAAGTGAGAAGTCAGGATGTCCTTCAGGAATTTCTGCAAAAAGTTTAACATCTTTTGGTAGAGGTGCGTAGAGAAAAGCAGCTTCTACATCTGCTGTTCTGAATGAAAATTGCTGTTGAGCAGCTAGAGTTAGAGCTGTTGCAAGGCTGTCTAGGTGTAGAGTAGGAGAAGAGTAGTCTGCTTGAAGTTTGTACTTTTGATGACGTCCGTTGAAGACAAGTCGAGCTTTTGCTAGACCACTTCTTTTTCTTGTCAAAACAAAAATCAATTTTCCAACCTCGTCCTTTGTGTTAATTTCTGAGCGCTTCACGATGCTAAGAACATTTCTAGCATGCATGTGCTGAAGCTCCTTCTGAATTGCCTTGTCGTACTCTTCCTTTTGCGGATGGTTGGCGAGGTCTTTGTACATTCTCGGGTATTGCTTAAGTTTTGAGTCTAAAATGATTTCTTTTAGTTTTTCCTTTTGTCTGGGAGTTCGATTTTTAATCTTGTGTTTCGTTGACTCTGAAGTTTCGTAAACAAAGTAGTTTATGGAATTTTCAAATCGTTTTGGAAGCTTAAGTGTTCTTCCTGTTCGAGAGTGTGATTGTTTGAAGATCGGGTGCTGTTGCGTACCTTCAGTGTCTAAGTTGCTAGATTCAACAGGTGCAGTTGGGGGTGTTTCTTCATCATCTTCTGGAGGATTGATTTCCTCTGGTGTAGTACTAGACTTGCTAGTTTCAAAGTTTAGAGAATGACTTGGTTCTGTGGTTGAATCATCATCAGAGCCACTACTCTCTGTAGAGTCAGTTTCGTAAAGATTCATTGAATGTTTTGAAATTTTAATCAATGGTAACTTTTCTGCTCTTGAAATTGAATCATGAAATTTAGTTTCTACGAAATGAATGTCTTGTAATTGTGCATGTGAGATTCTTTTTGTTCTTTTGTTTAGTAAGGTACAAGTAAGGAAAGATCCAAGTGGAGCGCAGATCTAGCAAGTGTTCTAAGTGAAAGAATTGAACGTTCTGCTAAACCATTTGTTTCTCCATGTCTTTCCGGAGTTGCAAGTTTAAAACGGATTTTGTTTTCATGAAGTGTGCTAAGAAATTCTGTAGTTAAAAATCCAGTTTGTCTGTCTAAAACAAGGAGATTGCAACTTGTTTTTGCCTGGCTAAGTAAATTGTAAAAGCTGTGTTTCAAGTCAGATGATTTGGTTGAGAGTGAAAACGATGTCCAAATCCATCGAGTAAATTGATCAGCAACCACCAACATGCATCCTGTGTGGTGCCTGCTTGGTAGCAGCAGGTCCAAATGCCAAACCTGATTTTTCTTCCGTGCCTTAGTCTTAAGGAGCGAATCAGTTTTCAAAGGCATTCGTCTCATCTTAGTTAAGGCACATGTTTCACAGTCCGCGCTAGTAAATTTTTCATTTTCAAAAAGCCCAAGGTGAGAAAGTTTGTTTGTTGATGCATGCATGAACCTGTAGTGCCAGATCGAGTCTGGTGAATGATCCAGGGTTGTGTAGCAAGGATCCGTGCTGTGTTCAATCCAAGCTTTACTGATGCCATTAATGTTCTGAAGCTTGCTGTGCTCTCCATTTGCAAACTTGATCGATCCATGTGAAGGATCGTAGTTGATGTTGCATCCCAACTGGTAGAGGAGCTTGTTTGAAAGTAAACATGTTTCTGCATCTTTGATGTAGTAAGCTGGAAGTGTTAGAGATCTTGTAGTGTCAGAAAATTTGATCTGAATTGTTCCAACACCAGTGATCATTACTTTGTTTTTCAAAACTTGAATCGTGTTTTCGTTTTTGTAAAGGTTTAGATGAGTAAAGAAGCACGGGTCGTTAAAAACATTGCAACTAGAACCAGTGTCAATGACACACGAGACCAAATTCTGTCCTCCTGTTTGTGAGTTCTTGACATTTTCTTCAGCCAGGTAAGATTGGGAGGTAGATTTGTTTGTAAGGAAAGTGACGAATGTTTCAGGAGCTACCAGTGGTTTGTCTTCTGTGAT